>JAUCNQ010189766.1:0-14554 GCA_032352715.1 Bougainvillia muscus
CTCTATCAATCCGCTTATTTATGTGAGTCTAGGTCATGGAACCCATATTAAACTTCGTACTACGTACTCGTTCAATATGTAAATCTCTAGCGCATGTAACAAAATGGCCTACAGATTCTTCTCTCACATGAACTACTGCTGCCAAATCTGGGGCCAGCCAGTTAATCAACTAGTTGATGCTTATATGGGGGGGGGGGGGCTGGCAATTTTGACATGAGTTTCTTTTGACGTGACCTTAATTCTTTTGACATGAGTTTAATTCTCTAGGCCTGAGTTTAATTCTTTTGGCATGAGTTTAATTTTTTTGGCGTGAGCTTAATTCTTTTGACGTGGATTTAATTCTTTTGGTGTGAGTTTAATTCTTTTGCCATGGCAGTTATGGGCCACCGTATATAAGAGTACTTCAAAACTTTGCCTTGCGCCTCATTACCTTTTCTCATAGCCGGCAACATTCAAGTCCTTTATTTAAACTACACAATATCTTGAAATTTCAAGATCTAATTACAAAACTTAATGTTCTTTTTGTTTATGACCTGCACTAGCATAATGTACCTCCTATGATTATAGATTCCTTTAAGATAGATTTCTCCCATTCTCATAACACTGTTGTATCGCCCTATTGTAGATATCAATCAATCAATCAATCAAACATAGATACTACTTCTTTTGGACTAAATTCAGTTAATCATTGATCCATTGAATCTTCGAATAGGTGTCAACACAACATTGTTTCAACCTGCTTCCTCGATCTCTCTAGATATCAACTAAAGAGTCTCCTTTACCAAACACTTGCTTATTTATTTTTAAGTCAATATGTATGCTAATAGATCTAATTGATCTATTCTAATACATATGCACAGTGATTGGATATATTTCTCTATACCGTTATGCCACCTTTCACTTTATGTTTGTTTTGTATTGTACTGTCTTGTATTTAGGGGTGTCATCTTTAATTTTCCTGTGATGCCAACGGTGGCCCTAGCACAGATAGTTTGCTATTGCTAGTGGTGTCTGGGGTAGACAATTGATAACTATATTTTATTTTATTTTTTGTTACTATTTCCACAGTATTCCTTGTATCATTGTCTGCTATAAATATATATTATTTCAATTCCTGTATATAAGTTTTTCTTTTTGTTTAGAAGTGTATACGTAAAGTTATTTAAAAACTTCATCTAAAAAAGATGCCTCCTAAAAAGGCTGGGAAAGCCACACCCAAGCCGAAAGGAGGTCCCCGAGGAATGTCAAAACCAATTGAACCTGGATTAGTTATGACAGACTTGATGAAGAAACAATGGAAGCTTGGTCCTGTTATTGGTCAGGGTGGATTTGGATATATTTACTTAGGTAAATTTAAAAGAACCAAGTCAATTTCCTCTTTGCTATACACTTTTTTTTTATAAGCGTAGTTTATTTTGGGTTCAACCCCAAAATTTGTTTAATTTATGCTTAGAGTATCATCTTGGTAAAACAGTGTATAAAGTTCACTTTTGTGAAGGAGTTAAAAACTTAAGGAGCAAAGGAATGTTATGCTTATAAAAAAAGAGTATATATAGTAGAATGCCTATTAGTTTTCCTAAATATTTTTCTCAAATTATTGTTTACATACTAACCTTACTTCGCAGTGCCTTATCTGGTTATTGCTGGAGTGGCGTATGGATTAAAGATATTTTGGCAAGTGATTGCGGGTTAATTCTTTCAGCCACGTAGCAACATAGCTCTTATTAGATAAGTTTGTTATCACAATGTAAAGAAGCTATTCAGTGTTGAGGCAAAGAAGAATAATAATAATGAAAATAGCAGAAATCTATCTATGTGGAAAATGCATTAAATAGAGTTTCCTCAAATAATTATTTTTTGAATGACAATTTTATTTGCACACCTTTGTTGTATAATAACTATAATGATAAGTTCCCTTGTACTTGTTTTTTTAATTTACAAAAAGGAATTTAATTTTTTTTTAGCCATGGTATATTTGGGATTAGAGTGCAATAGGGTAGAATGCTTCTATAGCAACATTGCATTTTTTCTCTAAACCAGCGTTTCAGAAAGATAGGTTTTGTAAAAACTGCTTTCAAAGAAATACAGTGTTGAGACAATAAAAGAAAGCAGAGTTCTGGTTGGATTAAACAGCCATCACCTTTATGGTTGTGTAAAGGTGTGAGCTGTTGTTAAATTTGTGTGCCACCAAGAAGTATATAATATATCTACTGTATTCTGAATTTGAAATAAGGGAGATCTGGAAATCCCGAGTTATTTTTTTCGAGTTATTTTTTCGAGTTATGAAAAATTCAACAAAAATCCTAATGTGTGAAATCATAAGGTTTTAACTCGCCGAGTTAAGTAACTCGAAAGTTGAGATTCGAGATAAAATACTCAACATACTTTCAACATAATTTTTAAAGGCACGTTTATAGAGTTTTTTATTAAGAAATGATTGATTAAATCTATATGATTACATTAATTGATTATTTCTATATGACAGTTTTTGTTTCAAATATGTCAATCGAGCAATCAAGAGAGAAATAACAAATATTTCAATCAAGAGAGAAATAACGGATAGATAGCATTGTTTGTCTGTGTTCAAACGCAGTTCGTAGGGATTATAAGGAACCGACTTTGAAATGAGAGAATAGAAAAATAATTAGTATAGACGTCTAATTTAAACATAGATAAAAAAGGGGAAGCAAAACCAAGGTTATCAAAGATACTGATTCACAATATTTAAATATGATAATTAGCCTATTCAGCCTTTTTAAAAGTTCTTTTACGAAATATATAAAACGTAATCTCTATCTCAATAGTCTTTAAGCAAGCTTCACAAGTTCGAGATGGTATGAATTTCATGCAAAAACATCCTAAGAAAACCAATTTTTCGAAGGAATAACAGATCAGGTTCCACAACTATACACATACTTTGTATCGCAAATCGTACCATTTCCTCACAGTTCTTGGTGTAAGTGTTTCGTAAGCCTACTTTTAGTCTATTTCTCTTAAAGGGGGACGAAGGGGAAAAACGACCACCTAATTTTTTCATATTTTTTCGATTTATAGTATAAAGAAAGGGTGTTTCCCAAAATTTTAGCCAGTTTTGTTCAGTTTACAAGAAGTTATAAGGACTAAAGTTTTTACGAATCTAACATTAGTGACATCACCGATGCGGAACATTTCTGGTGCGATAGTTACCACAATCGTGAACTTTTGCTTATAACTTTTGTTCTATACATTATTAAGATCTGCCCTTCGGTGAATTTTAACATTTATTTATAGGCAACACAAGGATACAAAAAAATCTAAAAATAATTGCGCCCATTAGCGCCCGGTTGCCCTATCAAAATATTAACCCATCATTTTTCCTCAAATAATTAATTTTAAACTCGTTGTTAATCATTCAATGTAGACCCTGGAAGATTATTTTCGAATATTTTACACCTATCTTATGTCAAATAGTAATAATATAACTGCTCAGTGCTGCCGTTTACTCCATGGGCGTTGATTTGATTATAGCAAAAATAGCAAAAATCCAGAAAAACGACAAATAACGGCGTCATCACCGACACGATGACGTCATAATTAAAACAACGTCTTAGAACGTTGAACTTATGATGCTGTACGACTGGGCCAAGTTTTATGATGTAAGCATAAGATAAACACATATTTAGGAAGTGTGGTACTTTGTACTTTGTGAATGAACATCCGTATCAGTGACGTAACGCGTTAAGTCACGTGGCTTGAAAATACTGCTAATTTTGGGCTATTTATAATTTTTTTAAAAGTGTAACTTATACAGATGTGTTCAGAACAGCAAAATGAACATTTTAAGCTAAAGTTGTTAGATTCCCCTCCGTTCCCCTTTAACTTGCAATTTATTTTCTCATTGAAAACAGAAACAATTAAATTTCTGTTGAAAAGGTAAAACGAAAGCCTGCTTTCATTAATGCTGTTACTTGTGATCACATACACATCTTAATCTGAATTAACATTGTTTTGACCATGTCCCAATTTTTGACCAATTAGATTCTTGTGAACAATTGATAAGATAATTATTTGAGGAAACTATAAGATTTGCTGTTATTATTGTCTGATTCAACAATTCAAACATATATTTTCTTAATATGGCGAATCGCCATAAGAACTTAACTGAGAAATGATTCTGCTCCATCTGTTCCAATCACACCCTCCACCACCTGATCATACACTGTTTCTTACCAGATTTTTTATTTTAATCTTGTTTTGTTACATTAGCCTGGCCTCTTTTTTGTTGATGAATGCCCCTTCAACCGTTAAATGTACTTGGATGAGCATGCAAACTTAAATTTGGTGATTTATAATAACACAGTGGGCAGAGGGGTCTCATTCCCCCCTTAATAACCCCCCCCCCCCAGCAAACACTGTACCCACTGTATCCTAATCTTAACAGCATACTAACACCACAGAAAAAGAGCTTTACATAGTATCTAACATGTAATTCCTCTCTGATATTGAGCTCAATAGAAGCTTGGTTTAGTGTGGTGTTGAAAGAGAAAGGACTCAGGCAATTATAACCTCTGGGCTACTAAATAAAAGAGAATGTTCCCTAAAAAATGTACATCCCCACCCCCTTTTTAAATCACCCCCTCACCCCTTTTTGCCAATCCCCACCTTAATATCTCAAAATCGCTATCCCCCATCCTTTTTCCAAATTTTGGGAGACCTCATCCCCTCTTTAAATAAGGGGGGGGGGGTGCCCACTATGTTTATACTACAACAAGCGATTTTTTTTTACTTTTTTAATAACCAACCATAACTGCTTTTTTGTTACTATTTGGGGAATGCACAAGTCAGAAATAGAAAGAAAGCTGCATAAATTCACGTTAAGTTTTAAAGTGGTTCTAAAGTTTTAGGGACAAGATTAACATGATAGGCAAAAGGATAGAAAAAGCTCTGAATGTCAGCAAAGATTTGATTAACAGCCCAATTTCAATATTAAAGATTAAACTGTTTTATGCTGGAGCCTTAAACTAAGAATTAATACACAAGAATTTTGATGTAACTACTGTTTCTATGTTTTTGTAGCAAATAAAACATTCATTAATTATTTGAGGACACTGTAACGAACCCAAGTTGTTCACAAAACAAAACTCCAGAATACAAATTAATCTTCGGGGAATGAAGTTTGGAGTAAGCATTTGTTTTGTTTACACACCATTTACACAATTTCTTTTCTGTTTACGTGACCTAAATTAGAGAAAAACCCAATCATGTTTATCAGTCATCAGGTAAAATAAAATAAAACATCAGGCAGATTTTCATCACATCAAATTGTCTGTCATACTTAACTAGTTTGTGTCCAGGCCTTAAACCTTTTTGTTAACCATCGTTTAGTTACAGCTTAGTAACTGCCAAAAGTGGAAGTGATAGTTCTTCTTCCTAGATCTCACATTGTTTTTAACAATTTTTTTATTATTGTATAAGACTATAAGTTAATTTACTTTTTCAAATGTGAATGCACGGTTTAAACATTTAATATACTTCATATATCTGAATGACTGAATGAAGCCTTATTTTATATATAGAGAAGATCATACAATGCAAAAAGAAACACAACTAAGATCTACTTTGTACATACAATAGTTGGTTATTGAGAAAAAGGCAATGTCTTAACAGCATTGTTGTTGTATATATCCATATTGTAACAAGGACTATTGACTTGGGTTGTTTTCGCAAGTGGAAGTATTGTACTATCGTCATTATTGCCTCAAATTTCTGACTTCAAAAAAACTGTTAATTCAAATATCATTTGTGAGTAAATAGACGTTGTGTTAATGTCAGCATTTCTACTAATATCCATCTTCTATATGACTTAAATTAAAAAATAAAAATTAATATGTTCTTATGAATTAAAGGAAAGTAAAAATTGGATCTAAAAGATTTTGCCTCGCATCAGCCATCTAGAGCGTAATCTTGTGTGTTAGGGTTTAATATGGTATCCTGTTGGCATAAGCCTATACTTCCCTCTAGTCTTACCATTTTTAATCTTTCCTTTTTTCTTCTTCTTCGATTTGCATATGCTAATTATTTTTATTGATATATGAGGATAATGAGGCTGTTTCTATTGCTACCAATAAATAATTATTAGAGGAAACTAGAAGAGCAAAGCAGATTTTAAAATCTCTTTTTTTAGAAATAAAACAATGTGTTATGTTTGTTTAATGAACATGAAGCTGATTTCCCTCTATACTTAAGGTATATGGCGGTAAGAGAAACCATGTATGTTCGACATATATTGTTTTTTTCAGTATTTCACGTTTTTCCATGCTTTTGGAAGGATTGATCTTTGTTTCGAAAAAAAAAAAATTCCAAACAATATTCCAGGAAGAAGTTATTAAGAAACAAACGTTAAAATACCCCGCTTCTGTTTAAAGCAGATCAGCGCCACCAATTCTAGTGCAATCTGATTAATTTTTGTACAAGCTTATTGAAACGTCATTGAACACCACTGATGTGTTGTTGTTTTAATAGATCATTATTTATTCCTGAGTTATAGGGTGTAGAAGTTTAAAAATGAAAATATGCGAGAGATAAAAGATAATTATTAACTTCAATGGCCTATTTAAATAGAAAACCTGTATTTGTTTTATAAACGGTGACACACCAGGATACTTGAATCTCTGGTGCGCTGGTCAAAGTTATTTCCATGGCAAAAGCTTAATTATCTGTGGCGCCGATCCATTTTTCCCTGGCTAAGAAGTGTGGAATTTTTACTAAAATAGTAAGCGAGAAATCCCAGTTAAAGTTTTCTTTTATCTTCCGAATACTATTGTTTCCATTTTCGATGTAATAAAATTAAAATAGGTAAATATTAAAAGATTCTTTTTACCACCTGTGTTCTTTTATAAATTGATGTTCTTTTTTAATTGAAAGTCTGTTCAAAGTCAGGGATTACTTTTTAAAGAATTGACACATAATAGAAATATCACTAACCCATTTTAAATCCATTTTCCGTTAAAACTATGTAAACATAGTAAAAACTGGTTTAATTAATGAAAAGAGCGTATCAATTTGATAAAAACAACGAAAAATATTTTTCTTGGAAAAAATACGGATTTTTCTCTTACTGCTACCTTAATGAATCGGTATTTCTTATGCTACCTTAATAAATCGGTATTTCTTATCGTATCATATTTTTTTATCACAAATTTAAAAAGGGTGAAACATAATCTTTCAAACTATGTATAAATACTAGCTTGGTCAGCTGACATACACTTATTTTGGAGGATTTGTACAGATATGCATTAATTTTTGTTTAATTATTTTGTAAAGCAGTTTCCTCCGATAATTATTTTTTAATTTTCTTTCAAAATATTTGTTATGTGATAAAAGTGTAAATACATTGTCTAAGGGGTTCGCCCCCCCTTATAAACGCAATTCCCCCTATGAAGAGATGCCCCTTACAATATGTCCCCTAAAATATCCCCCATCATCCACACCAGAGGATCCAAAATGGTGGTTCCTCCCTAAATCAGGATTAATGGGAGAAGTAAGCCAGAATTTTTTGATGTGTTTGTGTCCAACATTAAAATGACTAACATTGAAAATGAAGAAACAATTTAGAGAAAAAAACTTACAGTATTCTCACTTTCCAACCCAACTGTACCAAGAAATGAAAGACCATCCTCGGCTCTCCACACAGATATAGTTTTGTCTCCCACTTGGACCTGTTACATTGCATCTCAGAAGAAGTATAAATTGCAATAAGTCTAAATACAATTTTCTTATCAAATAATTGATAATAGCAATGTGGTTGTCTGGCCGAGCAGACTAAGGTGTCGAATTCCAATGACATCTTTGTGGGTTCAATCCCCGCTACTGTCCGTAGCTCAAATTGGAGCTTTAAATAGAACCAGGACCTGATTAAACAGGACCCACATTGATAAAAGTGTTTCGACACTGAAGTGGCTATCCTGTATAAATAATCATCAATAAATAAATAAATAAATGTCCGTATCATTATAGCATTTAGAATTAATTATAACACATTAATTAATTATAACACATTACTCTTTATTCATTATTTTTTCGTATATAAACAACCTTTTTTCCACATTTTTATTGAATATAGCTAGACCGACAAACTCTATCTTCCAAAATATAGAATTAATTAAAGATGTTTTTAAACTATTGTTTTTGTAGCTAATTACATATGGCTTATGCCAAATCATATACACTCACAAACAAAGTAAATATTTTGAATCACTTCAGTATTTCTTCAGTTCCAATTATGATAAAAGAAGCATGTAGCAATAATATCTAAAGATCCAAGCATTGTTTTCATAATTATCTACCAATCCATTGATATGTTAAGGCTCGTCTCTAAAATTTGCCTTCATTTGTTTCACAGATCGTTTGATTTTCATCTCAGGTGGAAAGTAATTGTGTTTACAAAGTGTTTACAAAGACACTTCTTCTGAATAAAAATTGATATGAACGATGCAAATTTTTAAGCAAATGTTTGAGATGATTCTTTTGCAGAGATGTAACATAAATATAAAATATATACTAAATCCAAAAATTATAGATTATTATGTAGAATACAAAACCTAAATAAGAGTGGGAGAAATTGTAAGACTATCGTTCTTGGCCTTTCTGTTGTTTGTATTAAAAAATCTCAGACTGAAATGTTGTTACTCTCGAAACCTTGCTACTTTTTATTGGTTCTCAAATCTTACTGCGAAAATTTCTTACCTTAAGGTATTACTTCTGCAAACCTATAAAACACTGTCATTCTTTTCTATCGCACTGCTTTTCTGTTCTGCTGTGAAAGAAATTTGGTGCTGTTTTTTACATCCTGGAATGAGCACAATCTTTCAGATTGTACTTAAGAACATACACCTATATTGGAGAATTTGTTCAGTTATCCATTTATTTATTATTGGTCTAATTCCAGAAAGTAGTTTCCTTAGGTAATTGTTTCTTAATTTTCTTTCAAAATCTCTGTTATGTGATTTGATTTTTGTCTCTTTGGTTTGATTCTTGCAATTATCAAATTGCAGCTATAATGAAATAATTAATACTACTAATGCTATTTGTTACATCAAGAGTAACATCTGTTTACATTTTATGAGTATCATCAATTCTTACCTATTCTTTTTTCCACTAAAAGCTTTATTTAATTTTGATAAAGAAAGTAAACTTATAATTTTCATCTTAAAAAAACCTAGTTTTTGAAGAAAAACCTGTCTTTCTCCAACAGATCAGAGCTGCCCTCTTAGGACCTCTTTCTGGATAGTGAATCCGATTTATCTGACCTAACTGGCATCTCCGTAATATTGTTTTCCTGTTTTGATATACAAATGTAAGTATATATAATTTATTATATAAAATTTACTGATGGTTAGTGGTAATAATTTGATTATTTTTCATGATTTTGAAGTACAGCTGAATAGATCCAATTTCTAGTGACAAACATAATAGCAACGGATTTAAAAAACTTAAACCTTATATATGTGTTTTAAAATCTTCTTAACTCATCCAGTGCCGAAGATGTAAGAAGTAGCATCAATCAAACAATCATTCCTTATCACAGTGGTTTGTAGCTCTGACTGAATTAAGTTTGAGTTTGTTTAAGTTTCCTAAAATAGTTAGTGTTTATTTTATTTGTTACAGCAAGAGTAACATCAGTTTATATTTACATCTTGATGTGTATCACCAACTCTTACCTATTCTTTCACTAAAACCTTTATTTAATGTCTGCCGCAATTAAAATGTTACTCCTATAACTTTGTTAGAAAATTGTAAGTTGTAATTTAGATTTGCTCTATCTAAGGAACCGTCCACAAAAGTCTTATTGCAATTCTTACCATTTTCATAACAGTTCTTGGTGCAAGTGGCATGTAAGCCTACCTAAACTTTATATTCCTCTTATGGAATTTATTTTCTCATTTAAAATGAGAACAAATTACTTTCTGTGGATAAAGTAAAACGAAGCTTGTTTTTTGAAAATCTTTATTTCCATTTAAGAGATTACAATTTTTTAATATTAATTTTATTAATTTCTGTTATGACCCTGTTACCTGTTATCTCGTACACATTTGAATATGAGTTAATTGGTATGTTGACCATTTGCCACAATTACATTCTGGTGAACAGTTGATAAAATAATTATTTGAGGAAACTGTAAGATTTGCTGTGATTATTGTCTGATAAGCTTGATTATTCAAATATATAATTTCATATAATCATTCAAAGTTTGCCATAATAACTGAACTGAGAACTGTATATCCTCCATCTGTCCCAATCACACACCCTCCACAACCTGATCATACATCACGCGGATTTGCCACAACAGAGTTTTATTTTAGTCTTGTCTTAAAAATAATCTGGCTTCATTTTGTTGTTTATGAATTCCACCTTCAATAGTGAATTGTACTTTAATGAAAGCATATAAACTTAAGTTTGGTGACTTGTACTTCTAAAAGCTATCTATATGCTATACTTTTTTAACCAACCATAACTGTTTTTGATTGTGCTTAATAAAAATAAAAAGCTAAGCTGCATGTAAGCTGCATGAGTTCATTTCAAGTTTTCAAGCAATTCTAAAAATGTTTTAAAGCGGTTCTAGAGTTATAGGAAAAACAACATCAACATGATAGACAGAATTATATCTGAATAACAACATAAATTTAATTACATCATCCCATGTTTTATTTTAAATATTAAGCTGTTGTTTGCTGGAGCCGAAAACTAAGAATTACTAAACAAGAATTTTGATGTAACTACTGTTGCTTTATTATTTAAACCCAAGTTGTTCAAGTCAAGTCAAAACTGCAGAACACAAATTGGTCTACGGAGAATGAAATTTGGCATAAGCTCCCATTTGGTTTAAGCACCATTGAAGCAATTCCTTTTTTGCGCCATCAAACAACAATTCCTGAGAAACCATTCTTGTTCGACCTTCCTGTTCCTCAGTCATCATGCAACATAAAATTAAACATTTACGATACATTGACAGGATCACATAAAAGTGCCTGTCCTCTGACACTATTGAAACTAGTGTACTGGCCTTGAAATTTTACGTTAATGATTGGTTAGTGACAGCGTTGTTACTACCAAAAGTTTTATAGTGGAAATGATAGTATGTTTTACTAGATCTCACATTGTTTTAAATTTTGTATAATACTATCGAATTGAATTCCTTTTTCAAATATAAGAGAGCGCTTTTATACTACATTTACCTGTATATAATACAATTGTATACAATCATAGCGTCCTTCCCTCCCCCCTTTATGCAAGGGGGAGGGGCAGGGTTTCAAAAATCATCTAGAGATGGGGGTAAGCCACAGTTTTTGAAACCAGGGGGGGGTGTATCAGCTGACTCATTTTCAATGGAGGGAACTGGATTTTCGTATTTCCCACTCAATGCTTTACTTTGCTCCCTGAGAATCCTCTACCCAAATACATATTGATTCTTATATGATTTCAAACATAGCTATATGACTATACTTACAGCAGTCTGTTGACCCATGGTTTTATTTAAGAATCATTGGTGGCGGCGATGGGTAGGGGGACCAGCTCAAAGAGCAAATTTGACAGGGGGGAAACACGAAAAAGGGGGGGGGGGTAAACAGCATTTCTTGGTTCCAGGGGGTGAAAAGGGGAGAGGTTAACTAAGATTTTTATCAAAATTTGGAGGGGGGAACTGACCCTGGAGGACGCTATGACAATTATAAAATATAGTTTGAGTTTGAGAAAAGGTAATGACGTGACGTCATTGTTGTTGTATATATCCGTCTTTTAAACAGGACTTTTAAGTTGTATTTGGAAGTGAAAGGACATTGTTGTTAACGTCGTTATTGTCGCATATATTTGACTTCAATATGACTATTATTTGTAAGTGAATAGACGTTGTATAAATGTTGGCATTTCGGCATATATCCGTCTTCTAAATGACTATTGTTTCAAGGGCTATTCGAGAGTCAAAAGACGTGCTATTAAGGGCACTATTGCTATTGCTGTCTTCTATATGACTATCAAATCTCGTTCTATTTGTTTTAACTTATTCTGTATTCTTTTTTTCTTCATATTTCGTAAGGGGGTCTTAGCCCCCGCCTTTTTAGGACACCCTGCCCTTTTTTTTCTTTCCACCCCCTTTATAAAAATAGCCGCTATCCCCCCTCTTTCACTGATTCCACCCCCTTTTCAGCTGAGATTTTTCAAGCCCCCTCTTTTGATACGAACTCCACTGACGTCGAGGCCTTGGATGGGTCTTTAAACAATAACTTCCTACAGAAGTTGCAAATGATGTATATCTTACTTAAGTTTTTCTTTGTATGTGACTATTTCAACAACTCTTTCATAATTTTATTTTTGAGTTGTTGTCTAAACTATGTTAGTTATAAGGAATATGTTACTTCTAGGGACTATTTGAACCAAAGGAAATGTTTGTGTGATGTATCTCTTTCACAAACAACACATACACTAACGACTGTCAACACAAGCAGCTAAAAGGCAGATTTGCGCAAAGGAACCTGGCCTTGAGAATTTTTTTTTCAAAGTTTCGACGATCTCATACTAAAACCATTGTCACTAGAAATTGTTAGTTTCTTTAACTCATAACTATTATACACTTCTTCTATTCGTATTCTTAATACAGAAACATTTAGATATTGAAACAAAAATTGATATATTCCTGAAGTTGTAAGAAGATAATACAAAACCTAGGACTGCAAGTAAGACTGCAAGAAATTAAAAGTCTGTCTTTCTCGCTCTCTCTGTTGTTTGCACTAACAAACACGTCTCTTAAAACGTTACTACTCTTCATTGGTCTTCAGATCTGTCATCCTGTGTTATGTATATAAGTTTCCTCAAATAATTATTTTTTCAAAAATATGTACCTGGGTAATGATTTTGTGCTTTATTCTAAGATGCAACATCTAGTTCTCAAATAAATACAGGTTTTTAATAGTTGCAAATAATCAAACTATAGCTCAGTTGTTCGACAGGGAGTGTTAACAAACACCTTTGTCAGAAAAATGCTCATTTGTAACAAAGTCTAATACTTGTAATGCATCTACTGCTTAAAAAAGTAGTCGCTAGTAACTGTCAACTAATTATGTTGTGACAATGGAACAACAATTTAATATATTCAATTACATCTTCTTGGTGAGTTATCTATTGGCAATGTTGAGATGTCGTAGTGCAGAAGTTTAGTGCATTTAGTAGTAGTTTTTTGTGTCAATTTGCAAGCAATTTTTCTGAGCTGGAATTTTCTCACTTTTGTGAAAAATTTAAAGAACTGGACTGAATATGCTAATTTTGTAGGATGCATCCAGCGTAGCAGGACTTTTTTGGTTGAATATAACAGATATCTACACAATTTCCTCCAATTTTTTTTTCAACTTTCCACAACTTAGTTATGAGATAACAGTGTGAATGATGCCAGTTTTTAATTTGTTGTGATTTCTGTCATAATGGAATTTTATCGGTACATGTTTTATAATCTAGAGTATGGAATTTAAATAAAATCTACTTTTAGCCTTGTTGTGTACAGAAGGAGTGTCTTTGTGCATACTAAGACACTTCTTCCTAGATGAAAATCATACGATTTTGAATAATAATTTTATGTCCGGTCCCTAGAAGCACAATATTTTATTCAACTAACAAAAAAAGACAAAACAAGGCTGAAATAGACTACTTTTACGAGGTCTTTGCTCATGTTAACTTGATATCATCGTTCCAATTCCATAAGGTACCAGAATTGGTCTATAATTTTCTACCAAACATGAATTACGTGATTTTAATACTGGAGTAATGTTAGCTATTTTCCAGTCAGTTGGAAATGTTTATGTTTGCAGAGATTAGTTGATTACTTTTGACAGCGGAGAAGCTATAATACTGGCTGCGTCTTTCAATAATCCGGGTGGTATATCATCAGGTCCAGATAACTTTTTTCTATATAGCTTCTTTGAAAGATTTTCAACCTCGATTTTGCTAACATATTTGAAATTAACAGTAAACTATACTTTTTACGGATAACGATAGGCGTTCTCCAGCAGAAGTTGGTGAGCTGAATGGCTTTTCGCTTTACTTTCAAAGCGGCAGTTTTTGTTCCGTCCACTTCAATAAATTTTGCAGATACTTTCTTTGATTTTGACGAGGGAAAAACAGATTTTAAGACTTTCCAAAATTTATCTGGTCTTTTTGGGTTGTCCTTGAGTGATTGATTTGTGAATTCTGATTTTGCTTTCCAGGTAAGTTTGTGGACTAAGTTGCGTTTAAATTTTTACTATCTGTGTAGGTGTGTACAACTGGTCCTGCTCATTCATATGTTTTTTCAATTCAGGGATAAGCCAAGGTGATGGTTTGCCCTTGACTCTCTTTTTTATCTTTGGTGCATGTTTATCTATGACAGATATAAGAAGATTTCTCATTTGTTGCCACGCTACATTAACATCAATTACGTAATCTAGAAACAACTAGTCGATAATTCCGAGATCTGCCAGCGACGTATCCAGAGGGGTTTTGCTACCGGTTTACCGGTATGGGATCCCAAATTCTTATCCCAAAAAAATAAAAA
>JAUCNQ010189877.1:0-14552 GCA_032352715.1 Bougainvillia muscus
TACAATAACACTTCATCTAAGATGAAAATGAAGCGAATTGCTAAGCGAATTTGAAGCGAATTTTAGAGACAGTCCCTAAACAAGGCTAACATTTTCATTGCGTTCTTATACTGCCTTAGCCATCATATCAAAGTCAGTAAAGGTTTGAATATACAACTTAAATAATATGGCCTAAGGGTCCGTCTCAAAAATCGCTTAAATTCGCTTCACAATTCGCTTCATTTTCACCTTGGATGAAGTGTTATTGTGCATACAAAGTATACACAATAACACTTCATTTGAGATGAAAATTAGTAGGAATAAAAGCCAATTGTGAAGCGAATTTCAGCCAATTTTTGACACGAACCCTAAGGAACCTTCTCAAAAATTCAATCTACAACTTCGTTTCAATCTTATTAATTTTCGTGCACTTCTTTTGAGTTAAATATGAAAAAAAGCCCTTAGGCTACAAGATGGCTCTCAAATGCATTCTGATATAAGCGATTAAAGGATTCCCTCCGATAATTATTTGTTCGCTGTGCTGCAACTTTGAAAGTTTTCTTGTCAGAGTAAATATTTTCCTCAAATAATTATTTAAATGTTTAATAAGGTGTCTCAAAAACTCGTGTAGGAATTCGCTATACTTTTGCGGTTTATGTCCAAAATCTCCAACGAGTCTGAGGTGCGACCTGGACCAAGGGTAACATCCATTCTATGAAGCGAGTTGTGAAGCGAATTTAGGCGAATTTTTGAGACGGACCCTTATGCTGTCTTGTATCAATCTATTTACGCTTCATCATATCAGTTAGAATATTGGTCTATTAATTTGATCTTTTTCACCCCACGAGAAGTGTGTTAGTGCATACACGTTTTTTTGTTGTTGTAAGAAATTATAATGAATCTTAGGGTTAATACTTAGGAAATATTTAGACTTTCAGTCTCTCTACAAAAAAGTCCTAAATGTTGAGACAAGGAATTTTAAACCGTGGACTGAGTCGCTTGGACATGTGAAATTTAACGACTTCTGAATTCAGAATTTTGTTCAGGAATTTATTAAATGAAATCTTAAAAACTGCCTCTCACTGAGTAAAGCTTGTATGGAGGTTAACATTATCAATATCACATACAATACAACAAGTGCTGGCTACTTAAGATGTATACCGTTTTGATTTTATTCAGTTTCTGATACGTAATATATGTTAAAAAAACAATAACAGATACACTTCTTCTGAATGAAACTAACAACAATGAAGCGAATCTATCAAGCGAATTTTTGAGACAGTTCCTAAACCTCCAGTGTTTTTCATGATTAATAACTTATTAACAAGTTCATTCTTTTAATTTTATTTCTAATTATCCACGTTTCTAAAGTCGTTCGGCCACCGGACGCACAGTCATTATTTTCCTTTTTGATCACACTAAGAAGAAAGTATGTTGCCTCCCACAGACGACTATATGATAATCTAGGCAATATTAAGAAGACTTAAAGAAGTTCGACAGGCTGCACTGTGCAATACATTGAAGAAAAATATCCAAGATATCTAACTACTAGAATAAAGATTATATGATTTGAATCCCTCGAAATTAGCGTGTGCAGACATGAAAAACTTCCCAAGTTTTAACACCCAAAATACTCAATCACTTCCATCATTAGAAATTTTCCGTCGTAATTTGGTAACTTTCCAGATAGAATCTTGAATGGTTCCTGGACTAAGCAAGCGCAAGACTGTAAAGCGAGTACAAGACCATAACACGTTGCAACCACATCTTTATAACGTCGAAAATTTGTAACCTCTTTGAGAACCAATCATAACAAACTCACAGCCATGTCGGGAAAAACTTGGCAAATCGGAATAACGAAAATCTTCCACTGCAAGAAGAACATACCCTCAACAACCAGGATATGCTCTGTATGGGGAGGCCTGTAGAAGCAAAGACATTTTGTAATAAAAAAGTTAAAGTTATGGTGTTTCCAGCATGTTGTCTACAACCTGATTTAAGCAATATGAAGCAGACGCAGAAGTAGAAGCAGAGTGACCTGTGAGACCTGTGAAGCGAAGAGTGAATCATGAAGTATGCTTTTTGATATTCTTGCCTCACGTTGGCTTCTACTTCACTCTTGCTGCATGATTTTAGCCGTTTGAACGTCAAATTTTGGTGATTTTTTAAGCAAGTAAGAAATCATATTTTTTGTATTGTGCATGCTTAACTCCTCCTGCAATCCAAATTACTTGCTTCAAGTCTGCTTCAAACAAAGCTTCACTACAAAGTGCACGGCGCATGCTTACTCCACTGTGAATCAGGCATATCGAGTTAACATTGGAGAATGTCTGAAATTAATCACAACTTACCAATATTCTTTCGAATTGTTCATAGAAATGATTAGCATCCAGATACTTCGGTGTAAAATATTTGAATTCAATCATCCATGTTGTTTCTTGATTACATCTAAGAAACAAAATTACTATTTTTGAATCTCTTTTCTTTAGGGATCGCCTAGTATGACCCTCCTTTTGAAGAAAAAAAACTTTTATGAATTTCTATTCGAGTTTTATGGATGGTAATACTTTTTAATACCTTAAAGGACATAATTTTCGGCGGACCTTACTGCCGAAATTTTGAAAATAATAGCCTGCTGAAGTTGTGCAGAGATATCTAAGGAAATTTTTCAATTTTTTTTAAATTTATGCATTTATAAGCAGTTATGAGGCAGGAATAAGTGTACTTCATTAGTTGGTTAGTTCTTACATTAAAAAAAAACACTAAACGGCCTGTCACATACATTCAAAGTACTTATAAAAAAGAAAAAGAAAACCATTTCCTTATAATATAGATGCCAAATCAAATGGACATAGGTGCTGAATACTGTCGAAATTGCCAGATATAATAGGCCGAAAATTTGACCAAATAGCCGAAAATAATGTCTGCCGAACAACTGGACCAGCCGAAAATTAGGTCCTTCTAAGGTACTTTTCTCGAGGGATCGTCCACAAAATTGGTATAGAAATTCGTATTACCTTAATGGTACTTATTTTCGCGGGTACTAATTTTCGCGAGTTTTCACGAATTTAACCTTATTCGCGAAATTTAATACAAGCAAAAGTCCTATAAAGGTCAATACATGAGAATAAATGCCAGCGAAAAATCCATAAAATACTAATTCGCAAAAATAAATATATATTTTCTTCAATTTTCGATCTCAAACATTCATACTAACGTCAGTTGCTACACCGGACTTTGCACAGGGACGTATCCGGGCGCTACCGGTTCTGTAACTGCAAACTAAGCTAGCATTCCATAAACAATATCTTGTTGGCAGAGTTCTAGTGAGTCACTTTGATACTCCCTAGTGGTTTCCAGGGGCGTAGAAACAACAATTATTAACTCAGAAATTTTACAATATTTTGACGTTATATATCAGATGAATATTATGCATTATGAACAACGTTAAAATGACGTCCTTTCACTTGCAATTATAATGATTTTCATATTACATTATATGCAAGATGAACTTTATAGTTTCTCGGTAGAGGAGCTTGGTTAACCATTTTTCCAAATGGCCCAGAGGGGGGGGTATAGAAATTTTTGATTTTGAGGGGGGATAACCCATAAAGGGGTGGGGCATTTTTTTGAGGGGTGGGCGGGGGTTGTCAATTTTGCAAATGATTGGTATGGCATGCAGACTGTTTTGAGAAAACTTTTACATTAGATCTATTAATAAATTTAACAGATTATCTGTTGTTTTGTAACTAAACCATAAAACCCTGGTTCACAGTTCAATGCTCTAAATTTTCGATCCCTATAACCCTATTTTACAGAGTTAGAGAGGGCGAAATTGGTGATTTTAGAAAGATTTCGTTCCAGAGGGGGGAGGGGGGTTGTATGAAAAATGTTTTTGAGGGGGGGCACCCGAAAAGGGGGGGGGGGCAGATTTTTTATTTTAAGAGGGGGGGGGTTACTTCAAAAGGGGTGGAAGGTTTTATTTCGAAGAGGGGGTTGTGACCCTCAAAGAAACTATGAATTTATGCATTGCGAACAACCTTTAAATGACGTTCATCCACTGGCAAATAGAACAATATTTGTTGGTTGCACACACAATGAATATATACAGAATGACCGATGTTAAACGTTCTTTGTATCGTAAGACATAATGCAACGAAAATGATAATGTGATCAACTCCCCTGAGATGGACATTAGAGCGATTTCTCATAACATTTTTTTAAGGACAAAATTTTTCCTATCTCCTTATAGTTGTAAATGCACATACATTAAAATATTGTTGCTGAGTTTGGGCACCTTGGATTGGGCGCCAATACCAGTTTACCGGTAGCAAAACATGTCTAGATACGGCCCTGTTGCATCTTGATTAAATGACTTTTCTTTTACTGTACTTTTTTAGAATAACTGATTTTTGCTTAGAAAAATGCATTTTACTGTTCCAAGAAAATTAATAACTGCAAAAAATCCTAAGACTGCCATTTCGCGAAAATAAATACCTGCAAAAATTAGTACTATTAAGGTAATTTCCATTCAAAAGGGATGTCTTTGCGTATACTTAGTATGCAGAAAAACACTTCTTCCGGGATGAAAATGGTATGATTTTATGGTACAATATCATAACTCACCTTTAAAATATGTAGTAGACATATAGCAGACTAATGCATTCATTCATAAATATCAAATTTTAAATTTTTCACTTACAGTACATAAAAAATTACTTACACAGGCGCATATTCAAGTGAATTGCAAACTGAGTGGAATCCAGCACTAAACAATATTGTTGCAACTATTGCAGTAACCACACAAGCACTTACATAATTTTGAAATTTTAGAACAATGATCCTAAATGAAAAAAAACACTCCAAAAATCCGTAAAAACGTAACTTAAGTACAGCTACCAAATTTTTTTATACCTTTTAGACAAAATAGTCACACATGCTTTAACGATCCCGTAGCACTTGCATCAGAACTGTTAAAGCATATCTGTCCATTCAACTGGACACTTTGCATTGAAGGATCAATAAAACTTGTCATACCAAAAACTAGTATGCATTAACCCTTCATGAACCATATTTACTCGAATGAGTGCCCTGGGGTGTTCATTTAAACCCGGAATTCTACAAGGGGCGCTCATTCGAGGGGGATGAGTGTCAAAATAATTTTACCAAACTGAGAAACACTGTCAACAGAAAAGAAAAACAGTGTTGTATAAGTTTTCGTTAGTAATAATAAGCTTAAACTGCAATTTCTATGTCCTTTTTGGTATTTACCAATATTTACTAAATAGAATAGTCTTACAGTTGATTTTATTTTGCTGCATGTACGTAATTTCAAATGTTTTTCGAATGAGCAATCCTGTTTTGGAATAGGAGGGGCGCTCATTCGAGGGGGCGCTCATAAAGAAAGTTCTTCCTAAAGGGGGCACTCATACGAGTAAATACGGTAATTAAAGTAAGTGTGACCATTTTACATCATTATGAGTCAAAGGGTTAATGATACACAAGCTATAAATCAAAACATAATGAGCATACATCTAGAATAGTCTAGCATCAAGAAAAGTGGTGTATGCATAGGTTAAATCTAATTTAGAATAAGAGTGTTCGATCAGTTGAAAAAGGACATTTTTTAGATAAATGCACAGTTTTATTAGTTAAGATTATTTTACATAAAGAGGTCAATTATATTAACCCTATCAGGTCTGAAGTCGGATCTGATGGCTTGTCTTCGCATAGAGAAAATAAGGTTGGTTGGTCTATGACACAAAATATGATTATAACATAAAGGAAAAACTTACCAACAATGATCTGGATTCTTCCAGGTTTTCCAGGCAAAGTAAATGCCAAACAAACTCAAAACATATTGAGAGAGTAAAAAGAACCAACATACAGAAAGATATCTTTGAACAAAGATTCTCTTCTTCTCATAAATTTGTCCAAATAGAAAACAATGCCCATTTGTTTTGTACAGATGAACTGTGATCTCAATAGCAGCATGAATAGATAACCCAAATATCAGTAGAAATAATAGTCCATCAAAGATCAAAAGCCTGTATTTTGTAACAGCCCGCATTCTTGTTTATCAAGAAAATGCATAGCGATTAGTCAAAGTACAACAAAAAACATCTTCCGTGCTCAATATTTACTATTCAAACTTTCTTAATACCTGTAAAATAAAATTAGTGGATATCCTATTACTCATTCTAAAGGAACCGTCTCAAAAATTCGCTTTATGAATTCGCTGCATTCCTGTCAATTTTCATCTCAGGTGAGGTGTTATTGTGCATACTTTTTATGCTCAATGACACTTTATTTAAGGTGAAAATGAAGCGATTTGTGAAGCGAATTCAAACGAATTTTTGAGACAAACCTAAGAGGAAGTGCCATTGTGCATACTTTGTGAAAACATTTCTTCTCAGATGAACTTTGCGACATATACAAATGCTATGGACTGCTTTCTACTATAGAAGGGATAAAAATAATTTTTTACAAAGAAACCAGGAAATGCATTTATCAACAGAAAAAAGAATTAGAATTGTTAGAATCAGTATCGTAAATCGTACCTTTTTCGTGACAGAAGTGCATACTAAAGTATGCGCAATGACACTCCTTCTGAATGAAAAATGATAGCAATTTCTACACAGATTTTGTGGACGTTTCCTGAATAGATTATTTCATATTCAATTGATATTTCAGATAAAAAACAATATTTTTGAAATTCTTTGCTAAGCAAATCTTTCTTGGCCGCTTGGAATCACTACAAAACATAACGCAAACTACTGAAATCGATTATAAAAAACTGGATTTCAGTGCATTTCGCTGTTGAAACAAAAAACGAACGTTTTTTTATTATGAAACAACCAACTTATCAGATATTTATCAGTCGGACATACCAGCAAAAACATTGATAAAACAGGGTTGCTGCCCAAACTTGTAGTCCAATTTCCAGATTATCCCAGTTTTTTTGGGAATATACAGGCCTAGCGCCATAAATAAAGTGACCTCTAAGCATGCTTAATTTATGGGTTTGGCATTACAACTCAACCACTTTGTTAAAAATCGAGCGCCTGAAAAAATAAAATAGCATAAGTTTCCTCAAATAATTTTTTTTTTATCCAAAAAATTCCGCAATGGGGAAAACTAAAACAAGAACCAACAAAGAAGGTTCAGTTTGGAATAGATTGATATATCTGAAATTCATAAGAGCGTTCCACCGCTGTTCCTTTTAATCTATTATGTAATATACTATACTATAGAGACAGGGTGGGTGTCCAGCACTAATACAACATAAAATTCCCTGAGTTTTCCAGGGCAAATACTTAAAAAAAATTCCTGAGATTTTTAAGCGGAGTTTCCTTTTATTCACAAAAAAGCTTATCCTAGAGATCGATTTCTTTCCCAGCGGAACGAATCCTAATTTGAGGGGGCTGATATTGAGTGACTTCCTGAGGCACCACCAATGGATGGCCCTGAGTGAGAAAATTTTCAGTTTTTACCTTTGCAGAACCAAAATGCATATTCAGATCCAAAATGGTTATAAGTGAGGTAACAAAGTCAGTGACACATAAAATCATTTCATGCAGAAAAATATTTTACAGCTAGACATACCAGAGTTTTACAGGTTTTCCCTGAGTTTTCCAGGTTTTCCAGGTTGGTGGACACCCTGAGAGAATAATAAACAAATTATTTTTGTTAAAAAAATCTGAGACAGAGACAAGCCATTCGGATAGGAAAAACAATAAGGCAAAACATTCTGATAAGATAGATCGATAAATATCGGAATTCATATCTGAGCTCTTTTCTCTCTAATATGCAGAAAGAAATCTAGCTAAGGAGGCTTCAAGATATTTAATAAATAAGGATCTACAGACAACAGAGTTGCCTGAAACTATAAAAGCTTGTGTGACTTTGTTATACACATTACAATAGTGCGAGTGATCACTTGCATCTCATGGCAAGGACGGAATATAGCTGGGTTTTTGACGAAATTTCAGGTTCTGTGCGAGGTGGAGTAAACAAAGAAATATTAATGAAGTAGTAAGGATCGAACTCACACCAACTTCACCCTACTGCTTACCAACTGCCGTAAATCAGCAGAAGGTTAGCGCGGTGAGAGTCGAATTGTGGACAAGGTGACTTCATTGTGAATACTTAACCATTCTCTAAGAGATTGCTAGAAATTCTGGCCTCGTAGAACATTACATTACAGTGGAGCGAGTTAGCTTCCTAAATCTGGCATGTGAAATGATAAACAGATTAACTAATGAAATGTTATTGCTAAAGAAAAATATTATGTTTGATCAGTCTAAACAGGGGAAATTAATAAACGAGGTAATTACTCATTCATTTTGGAAATTCCAGGTTTGAGTTATAAATAGGGTTTGAATTCCAGGTTTTCCAGGTACCTCTTTCAGACTATTCCAGATGTTCAAGGTTTTAAAGGTCCAGTGGCAAACCTGTAAAATAGTATAAAAGCAGCATAGACATACTTTCTTATTAAGTACTAAGTCACTAAAAATTATTTTCAAGTATCAAATTTCGTTATCAATATGGTGAAGCATATTTCTGAAGAGGTGAGTTACCACACACCTAGAATACAATCTGAATGTCTCGGTGCATATTTTGGAAAAAATAATTATTTGAGGAAACTTTTAAATATATATATATAAGAGGGAATCTGCGAAGCCGTGAATCATCCTGTCCTACATCTTAAAACTAAGGATTTTCCTTTTCAACAGTAATCAATATACCTTAGTGGTATTTATTTTCGCAGGTATTTAACTCCAAAATAGTCCAAAAGAGTCCAAAAAGAGTTCATTTTGCGGGTATTTATCTCCCTGAATTAACAGACTTAGGATTTTTCGTGGGGATTCATTTTCACGAATGGCACAAATATTGGCATAGTAAAATACATTTTTCTAAGCAAAAAGTGTTTATTCTAAGAAAGAACCATTAAATAAAAGTAATTTGATCAAAATTAAAGAAAATAGCTATTAACTTTCGCAAATTAGCGTTTTTTTAATTTTTTTAGATACTTTGGGTAATAGATAATTTTATGAACAGGAGAAAAATTTGCAAAACTCGCGAAAATTTCTACCCCTAAGGTAATTCAAGGAATATGGACCCAAAAAAAAATTAAGAATGCAAATAATCACATCACTCAGACTATTGAGTATGCCTATGAAGGAAATCGTTGATGGTATGAACAAATCATTAATGATTTGATAAAAAAAATGCTCAAATTCAAATAATTCAAATTTAAAGCTGCATCAAGCAAACACTGTGAATTCGTTAATTCCTCGATAAACGAAAGTGCCCTGCTTCTATAAGGGTATTTATTTGAACAAAAATATTTTTAATAACTGTTCTGTTTCATAGCCAAAAATAATTTAGAAGCATTCACTTCTTTTAGGGTTCGTCCCCATAATTCCCTTTAATTCGCTTCATTTTCACCTCAGATGAAGTGTTATTGTGCATACAGAGTCGTTAGCCATTACCTTTGTTTTTAAACATGTGACCACTAGTACAGTCCTCCTTAAACACACCATCGTCGTCCTCAGGTCATTTCACTTCTTTTTATATGCAGATAGAAAGCTTTCTATTCTCATACAATAAAGTGAAATGACCTGGGGATGAGATTGTCTCATATGTGAAAACGTTTGAGTTTTATTTGACATCGCACATTGCAGTGCCTATATGGTTTTAAGTGCCCAATATAGTTTCAAGGTTCAAGGCTCAAGACCTCAAGTCTTACTTGTGCAAATATAAAAAATTAAGCTAGTGAGTTGCACAAGGAATGTTTGTGAGTATCTTACTATTCCAATGAAATATTAAAATATTTAACTATTCAAATTGTATAAATATTACAATTGACCTTTCAGACTGCTATTAGAAGTGGAATTAACTGGCAGATTCAGTCTAAGTCAGAATAAGTCAGAGCTCTAAGGTCGAGACTAAATATTATTAGTAAAGACTAATGGCCATCTGTTTTAAACTATTAAAAATTGCATGCTTAAGGCATGTTCCAGATCCACCAAGCAAAAACATGCTGATCATCTTCTTTTTATGTTTGTTTCCTCAAATAATTATTTTTTTAAATCAGAGTAATATTTCATACTTCTATTGCTTATGATGTAACTAGATGTACCTGATTCTATTTATAATTGAGGCCAAACACCCTTCCTTTTTTCTGGTAGAATCCAAGTCCTTATTTTGAATCTCTGCATTCTTTTGTTGTATTCACATTTGTATTTGAATTTCTTGTTCAAATTTGTCTCCGCCCATATAATTTTTAACATTATTTTTTATCGACGTAATTTTATCAAACTGTAATTATATATGTAGTAATTTTAGAATATTTCGTAACTGTTAACCTAAACAACATCTAGATTATTTAATTTTAATTCTAGTTAGTGATCCCCTTAATAACTTTAGAACCAATTACATTCAGAAAACTTGGCACGAATGTTCACCATCACGCAATGAACGACTTGACGCAAAAATAATTATGATGACGTCATCGTGAGATTGATGACTTTGTGACCCCTTGAAAATCGGGTTTCAGATCCGTTCTAAAACTAAGTAAGAAAGGGGAATATTTCCCCCAAAACACTTTGAAAACCCTAAACAAAGAGAATAATCTTTCAAAAATGTATTCAACGATTTTAACAGGGATTGAACCGGATTTTCAATTGTCTGGTAAAAATGTTAGGTCTCGGTTCCGGTTTTCCGGAAACATTTCCGGTAATCCGAAAATTTTCTAACTCAAAAGACAGGTAATGACAAAATACGTTCTTGTGCAAAGTTTCAACTTTAAATCTTAAATAATGAACGAGATACTGCGATAGCAATATTAAGGAATTTCTGAGGGAGTAGTGCTGTAAATTGAGAGGTGGTTTCAAACAATAGCCAGTAATTTGAAAACCATGTAGGGTATAACACTGAAATTTAACAGATTACTTAATATATATATATAGATATATATTGAAAGTCTCAAAATATCATATTGAAAACGTAAGCAGAACAGAAGTTATAGGGGGTCAAACATGGCACTGGCACTTTCAGCCCCCCGTCCCTGGTAGTAATAGGGTTAAATAAATAAATAAAATAAATAAAATAAATAAATAATAAAAAAGACCTTATATCATGGATATATCAGCTGACCAAACTGGTTCTTGTGGGCAGTTTAAAAGATTATTTGATCTGAGTAATTAATAGTGAATATGTAGTTCTAATACAATCAGGTCACTAATTAACCTTCAGATGAAACCTTAAAGTAACAGAGTGGCACATTTGAATAACCAGACATCTCCACAATGCAAATAGGCAACTCACCAGGAAGATGCAATTGAAAATGTTACATTTATTGTTAGTTCCATGGTCACAACATAGTTATTTAACAGTTGCTATCGACTACTTTTATGCTTCACAAGTATTAGACTTTGTTATCAATGTTGGAGCATTTTTCAGACAAACACCTTTGTCAACAGTCACTCCAAAAAAAATTAAATATAGCTTGATTATTTGATTAAGCAATCAATTTAAGCTTCTATTAAGCTTCTATTTGTTATACAACTAGATTGCGCATCTCCGAAAACGAAATTCCAAAACCTAGGTGTATATTTTTGAAAAAATAATTATACCAGGAAACTTACAGAAAATAACAAATCTAAGAAACTTCTATTCAGAGAACGACAACAAGTTAAAAACTCGCATTATTCACGCTATTAGTACACAAAAAAGACATTGCTTTCCAGAATTAGAATTATATCTTTTATGTTCAACCAAAAAAGTCATGCTACAATGAATGAAATACAGTCCTTGAAAAATCTTTGTCATATTAATTGTCGAAGACACACAAGAAAACTGTAATTTTTTTGTCAATACTTTGGCAGTAAAACTGGTGTTGAGAAATTCCTGCTAAGAAAAATAGTTGTCTGCAATTTTATTGCCAAAGACGATGCCATAGAAGTACAATTTATTAAATTAGCTAGCTTTCATGTGTAGTTCTAATTCACCCAGGTTATCAATCACAATTCTATTCTTCTGTAAATCACAAAACATTTATAATTCACTACTGCATATGTAAAACATCTCCACTTCCCATGATATCCAATGAATCGGATGAATCGATATGATTAATCTATTGTTATCTAACAGTTACTGTTGACTACTTATCAAAAAGCAGATACTTTACAAGTATTAGTTATCAATGTGGAAGCACCCCTTGTCAGAAAGTTGTTGAAGAACTAAATTATCCATCTTGTTCCAAACGCTCATCTCGAAAGGATACAAAGTATGCACAGCATAACAGTGAAGTTATAAAGCGATCTGACGGTTCCTTATATGTCCTGAGATGTTTCAAGAGAAAAACAGAAAGTTAAGTTCCCTAGGGTTTTCCTTTAGTGTTTATAATGTTTTCAACTAAAAATAAAATACTCCACCATATATAAATATCAACAATGTATTACAGCCCAAATGCAACACTAGAATGCATAAAATAAGGTTCGCATCAATCCATGCTATTTAATTCAAATCCTTTCACATCTGGCAAACCCTCCAATTTATGAAGCTTCTTAATCTTTGGCTTTAAACCATCGTGAATATTTTTAAGTTCATCCTCAAGTTTCTTTTGATCTTCGTGGATCAATTTTACAGAGTGGTCATGCGAAAGTTTTAAAAACAAGTTACCGAAACATAGCCATTGTTTTTCAGAGCTGTTTTTCAAGGCTCTTAATGATTCTCTGTTACTATTGCGTTTTTTGTCGTAATCAATGATTTGAGCTCTATCAGTAAGTATTTCTTCAGCTAACTGTTCAATCTCTGTCACTGTTTTTATAGTCAGGTCAGTTACTTTGTTCTCCAGCATGTTATCAGGATCCATGTTATAATTTCAATTGAATTTTATTGTTTCTATAATAATTACAATGACATTAAATTATGTTTGAGGTAAACTTTATAATGTCAACAGGCAAAAGAAGCAGTTAAAAAGAAAAATCCATGAGATATGTTATAGCAGGCTTAGAATTTCGCTTAGATTTGTTTCACAATTCGTTTTATTTTCATCTCAGAAGGAGTGTTATTCTGCATACAACGTCTGAATGAAAATTGGTAGAATTAATAAAGCAAATGTTTGAGACGAACCAACCCTAAGCTGAATGTCAAATTAAAGTGACTAAAATACTTGTGCCAAGATTGTTCCGCCCACGATAATAATATAACAGTATGTTGTGTGAATAACAATTACTGGTTTTCCTAAGGCGCCGTTTAAGAGCTTTATGATGTCAAAATACATGTCCAACATGTACTTTCTACATAATTATTACATAATGACATAATTTTAGACAAAAAACAGCGACTATATTAACAAACATGGGCATAAAAACTTACAGAAGGTATATGCAAAATATAAAAAAGTTCTTCAGTGGATATCAAAGCAGTACATATTTCATCATATATAAATACATATTTTAAAATATGGTGGGACAACAAAAAATCAATTAAAAGAATCAATTAACCATGTCGAAATAAGCTGAACAGTTTTTTGCTTTGGTGATCTGCTTGCCGCTAGCAGTCTTCGATGGCGGCCATTATTTTTCTAATCTTGTTTATGTTGGTTGTTCACAATAAAAATATAAAAAATGCATAAAACGAGATGATAGAATTTTGGCTTACAACATGGTTATGAAAACTGCAACGGAGGAAGCGGTGTCACTATCGCAAGGTAAGTGGACCGAATGCTAAAGAAAAGCTTGACAACAAGCGATTCTTTGCAAATACTGTCTGAATTAAATTTTATATGAAAGCTAAAAAAAATTAGTGCTTAGTGGATTGTACATGTGCTGCGGTAACTTATTTTTTTGTGAGAACGTTATGTAAAATTTAAAACTTAATCTAGGGATTTCTGTGTCAAAAACAATAATTACATATGTTCTAACAGAAAGTGTAGATCTCATATATTTGCGCAAAATCAGTTTCATTTCGTACTCAGTTAGAAGTTAGAAGTTAGGGATCGTCCACAAAATTTGTATGAATTTTAATACAGAAGGAATGTTGTTGTGCATAATTAGTATCTAGAAAGTAAAAAACAAAATGTTTAAGTGCTAAAGATAAAATAAACTGCACTAAATCATTTTGTTTTTTACTTTCTATCTCCCACCTCTCGATTTCATTTTTGACATTTTGCAGTTTTATCCCCAAAGACAGAACACCTTCTTGTTCAAAAATCGAGGGGTTTTGAAAACAAATGCACTTAAGATTCCTTTGAAAGATGGAACATACAGCTACATCAAAGTAGACACGGCGCTCAGAAACAATAAGATCTGAAAAAATAGTGGATGAAGTTGCTCTATCAGTTTTCTCAGCTGGTTTGGTTGCATGTTACGTCAATGAAAAACTTTTTGGAAACTAAAAGATGGCAGTCACAAGAGAGCTCAGCGTAGTTACGGACAATACCACAAATTTCCATTTTTCGTTCCTTTTAGAATAGAATAGAATAGAAATAGAATAGAAATCATTTATTTGTATAAATAATAGCTTACAATATGATATGGCCATTCGGAAGTATAAATACTGAT
>JAUCNQ010189988.1:0-14550 GCA_032352715.1 Bougainvillia muscus
GATTTGACTGTAGAGAAAAACATCGCTCCTGGCAATGTAGAACACCTATTTTGACGAACACCTCTCGTTGGCTGCTTTTTTGTTTCCGTTTAATAACATATAAGCTCTAAATCAAAGTGATAATAAATTATTTTTCAGTACCTTAGAAAGGGTAATGATAGCAAATTAACGTTTTAAACTTATCCATAACTTTCCCCTTATTAAGGCATGTAGTAGTTAATGATTTTCCTATAATGAAAGCTATATGTATAAGGACATTAAGGGCATCTTCAAAAACCTAAGCCTCTAGAAACTGATAAATCAAAGAAACAGGTAAATAATCAACATTGTTTGTTTTTTATCATTTTTTTTAATTTAACTGAAGTTTCCCTCATTTTTTGTTGTCTCACCATTCACACCATGGAAATACATTACAAAATTTTAACGATAAAAAAATATCTTGTTATAAAATTATCACCAAAAAACATTTTCCTGATGTTTGGATTTGCAACACAATTGACCAGTGTTTAATGAACATGTCCTATTTCATTACAAAGCCAGTTATGATTTCGATCGAAAATACCCTTTTTAATATCATAAAAGTTCAAATAACACCCCGTCAAGAAAAAGAAACAGCGATGTCTGTTTACTGACGTCATATGAGAATTATATATTTTTTTTGCCATGAGATGGACCTGATGACAAAGAATCGTTTTCAAGCAGAAAATTAGTTAATTAATGTTCAACTCAACCTTAAATACGTTGAGTAAGGGACTGTCCACAAAATTCGTATCGTAATACGAACCATTTTCATCCCATAAGGAGTGTTTTTGCACATACTAAGTATGCACAAATAAACCCCGCCCTCTGATAAACATGGTGTCTTCCTTTTTTTGGAAAAGGGTGCAAAAGGGGGGGGGACTTTTTTGTGATGAAATGGGGGGGAGGTCCAAGTGGGGAGGCAAAGCAATATCTGGGGGAGGGAGGGGGGGGGGTGGTCTTTCATTTCTTTGTACAGTTGGGTTGGAAGGTGAGATTACAGTTAGGGTCAACAAGCGAACGAGGGATCCCACGAACAAGGGATATATGCCGTGGGGGCCGTGGGGATCCCGGGTATCAGGGATAGTATACCGAGAACGAGGGATTTTGTGGTTTTTATTTCTCTTGGCCTTCGTCTTGCTAAGCGGCAATTATTTTTTGGCTATTTCGTAACGTTGAAAGTATCTTCGTATTTGTACCCGATTCAAAATAGATATTTACCAGTCCGATTAGCCAGAACTTGTATCAAATTTGGTCGATACTTTCAATAACATAATTTACAGAACATATTTTAAGCATGTTGCTTTGAAGCAAGCCTGGTAGAATAAACGTGACAATTATCAACTCAGCTATATAAGCTATAGAAGTTTATCACGGGATACCTCGTTCGCGGTATAGTCCCTCATTCACAGGATCCCTCCTTCGCTTGTTGATCCTAACTAGATAACTGTAAGTCTGTTTCTCTAAATTGTTTCATGATTCTCATCGTAGTCATTTTAATGTTGGACATACACACGTATCAAAAATTCCGGCTTACTTCTCTCATAAGTCCTGTTTTATGGAGGAACTTCACCCCCACCATTTTGGATCCTCCGGTGCAGATGATAGGGGGGATATTTTATGGGACATATTGTAGGGGGGCATCTCTTCATGGGGGGGAGGGGTGTATTTTTAGAGGGAGGGAGAACCCCTTGGACACCATGATAAACGCAGCACCTAAAAGTCCCGAAATTAAATAAATGCAGCTGCAATTAATTGAGGAAATACGGTAAACATTTTAGTATTTTAGATTTAGTAACCATCCATAAAATTACTACCACATCATAATTGTGTTTTAATCCACTTTTTAAAATGCATTTTACTGGCTTCAAAATAGTCAGACATTACATGGTAATTTTTGAATAATCCAAAGAAGATGAAAACACATACAGCGTTCAGACTGTAAATAAAGAAATGGACTATTACTATTAGTGAACATTGATTATTAACAAGAAAGCTTACATTCTCAACGCAGTCAAGGTTAAATTTGACCTTATTAAGAAAGGGGTTTTGGTAACCCTATAGCATTTCCATTGTTAAGAATTGATTCATAGCACTAGTACGAAAAATATGGCGATGAAAATGTTTAAATGTTCAAATGAGGTTCTTGTTGCGATATTTACCATTTTTGAGGCGCGATCGTGTTACAGTTTCATTCTTTAATATTAATTCTTAATATTGTTCAAAAAAAGTTATTCGAAGAGGCTATTGTTACGTGACCATAACTATTCAAATTTTTGCTATTGTTATGTGACGAACTCTTGAATTTTTTGGTGTTGTTACGTGATTCTAATATTTAAAGTCACCATAACTATGGAATACATTTGTCACAATAATTAGAAAAACCTAGTTTTTCTATTACAAGTACCTAGTTTTTCTCAGAAAAACCTAGTTTTTCTAATTATTGTGACAAATGTATTCCAGACATAACACATAAAATAAAAAGATAAAACTCAAAAAGGGTTGCAACATTTGGTTTACGTGACTTTAAAATCGACTAAAAAAGCAACTTATTACAAGACCACAAGTAGTTTCTCGCCAACATGAGATTCATTATATTATATGACTGTCCCTTAAAAATTATTTTTCATCGCTGTATGGTAGAAAGAGTGTGAACAAAACGAGCACAATATCTAGATAACATTAGCGTTGATAAGGGCTTGTCTCAAAAATTCGCTTCAATTCGCTTCACAATTCACTTCATTTTCACCTTAGATGAAGTGTTATTGTAACACGTAAGTGTTGCAATAACACTTCATCTAAGGTGAAAATTATTAGCAATGAAGCGAATTGTGAAGCGAATTTAAGCGAATTTTTGAGACGGTTCCTAAGCGTTCCTAAAAAAAACAAGAACAGCACTCGGATTTCTAACTTCTCCCTGTTGATGTTGTCCCACATAGACCAAGATAGAAGATAGACTTTGGGGAGGGGAGGGCCGTCGAAACTGCCCACCATTCACCAGCCCCTGCTTCCCTGATAAAAATTTGCTAATATATGGATATCTGTACTCTAAGTTTTGAGGCATCGCTGGCATAACCTGCGGGTGAGTGTTTTCGAGTTTTATTTTGCAACTTTAGCTGATTACCGCACTCGGAAGCTTACCTCCGCAGGTGATATCTGGTGGTGTCTTCGATGCTTTTAGATCAGTAAATATAAGGTTACAATGCTGAATGAAATACTTCAGCTATCAATAAGTATATTGATTCTTAATGATTAATAACAAGTAAGCTTAGGGCTTGTTGCTTTAATTTGCTTTAATTTGCTCCACAAAATCGTTCCATTAATAGGTCTGGCGCATTGATCAATGTATGGACTATCAATTGTATCATTCAATGTACTTTAATGGAAGAAAATTTCGCTGGAAGAAAAATTAAATTCCCGCGAAAACGCGCCAAATTTCCTCGACCGCGAAAATAAATTTCAGCGAAATTAAAAAAATATATAGAATTTTTTTATTTTTTTACGGGTTAAGGGGAAGCACGCATACTCGTTCCTGGGCCTTCTTGCATTTATTTTGTATGATTAGAAAAAAAAGAGCTTTATTGACTTTTTTCAACCAACCGTATAATATGGGGCTAAAGCTCTGAGTAAACACTGCCTGGAGATATAATTCCTTTAAACAGGCTTATATTGTACGAAAAATAAGAACAGCATAAGAACAAATTAAGGCTAAAATTACCAAAAAAATAAGAACATGAGGCTGAGCTGATTTTACCTGGTTCTTATAATAATAAAAAAAGTGTAGATTATATGTTATATAACCTTTAAGATTAAAAACATATCATTTTATTATAATAATTATAGTAAATGTTTTTTTTAGCAATATGGATCGGCCTATAGTCAGCTGAATGGAAAAAAATCTCTATAATTTAATTACACTTTAAGTAAACATGATTAGAAAGCAGGAAGTTGTCAAAGGTTCTCTCCACTTAGTAACATAGATTAGAACAGATTTTTTGCAGTTTCTAAAATTTTTAGTATCTCTCGCCTTGTTGATACTCCTGAGAGCGATCACACGCCTTTCACGGCTACAGGAGCGAATTGCTCTCCGTAATAATCTGATGCGAGCGATCTTTCATTTGCGACGATTTTATTCCGACGAAGGCCTGTACCATCATAACAATTTCTCAAAATTTATTAAGTAGTGTCTTTGTGCATACCATAGTTTCTTTGAGGGTCACTCTGGCACTGAGAACCTGGGGTGGGCATAAAAGAAATTTGAATAAATGCTAAATTATGAAACTTTAAATTTAGTGAATTGAACTGTTAACCAGTGTTTTATGGTTTAATTACAAAACAAAAGATACCCAGTGAAAGTTCAAGTGAAAGTTTTCCCACAGCAGTCTGCATGTCAGCAAAATCTGAAAGCAAATTCCTATTCTGAAGTACTTCTAGAGCTCAAAATGTACTCCTTGGAACGCAAACGGGACAAGTACTGAATAATGTATATGTACATGGAAAATACTAGAAAATAATTTGTACTTAACTTAACTTAATACATGCATATAGAGGGTTATTCCTACCTGTTGCCTCTTGGATTGCTGGTATTTGATGGCATGGATACTGATCTTTTAAAACACAACCGTTGCGGTAAGGATCATAATTCAGCTGATTTAATGCGCAAGGAATATTTTTTGTCTGTTTCTTCTCACATGTAAAATACCTATGGCAATTCCATGGATTAGCCCAATCTCCATCAGTTCGATTTTCACAAAATCTTGATACTGACTGCGTATTAATCATCACACATTTACCATTTCCAGGTTCATAAATCATATTCGTTTCACATGCTACGTAAGTAGACGCACCAGCTTTACAAATCATATACTTAAAAACATCAGCTATTGCATAGTTTCCATCAGATAAACTAGCACAGGGATCTGCAGTATTTATTTTATTATTATCAAAAGTAATATATTCTGGTTCCTCTTTGCATTCATATTCAGTGTTATAAACACATTGATTTAGTGTTGGATCATAAACTAGTGGAATTGCACTATGTGCGCACTCCATAAAGATCTCTTTGTTTTGAGAACATACAATATATCCATGACAATCCCATGGATTCTGCCAATTATAATTTGTTGATCGATGATCACAGAATGTTTTTTTGTTGTATCTTTTCAGTGAAACACATTTGTCTTTGTGTGGATCGTAAATATTATGTTTTGGGCAGTTTTCTATTCCTCCATGATTGTTGTGACAAGACAAATATTGATGAACATCTCTCGTTGCATAATTTCCATCTGGCATTAAATAACAAGGATTCAAATCTTCTTTCAAAGCTGAAATATGTAAATTGATAAATACAATTACAAACGCAAATTTTACATTTTTTAAGTTCATCCTGAATTTAAGTAACCGTTCACAACTCAAAATTCGTATTAAGTTTCAATCAGAGGACTAAGTTTTTGTTACTGGTGATAGCAATATATTCCACATTTGTGAAGATTTTCATCATAAATCTTTAAAGGTTACCTCTGATACAAAAACAAGTTTATCTCATTTGAAACGTCTAAATGAATGATGAAAGAATCTTTCAAAATTTTCAAAAAAGCTGGTCTCGTTCTCGAGATATAATTTTTAAAAGTGTAAATTTTGTGATGTCATGAAATGTATGAGGAGGCCTACGGCACTAAGCAGAACCATTAAAATGTACAGAAGATAGTAGGGTTCTTTAATAGGATAAGTTTTACATACTTTTTCTGAAAGATAATCATTCTACCTTCCCTAAAAAACCTGTTTTCTATATTAAAAGAAATGATTTTGCCAGTTATGTTCATTTACTTAATTTTCCTTTGTATCAGCAGGCATTCCCTTACAATTCGATTACAGATTTGATTGAAAAAAAAACACAAAAAAACAACATGTTTTTACCTAGTCATAGCAGTAAAACGGAGACTCAAAGTGTTTAAATTTCGTGATGTTCTGATTGGATCCGCCACTGACACTGACCTTCTTTTTCAGACAAAAACAATATGTGTGTTTGTTAACTTAGAAAGGAGTGTACAGTACCGGAAACACATACTTTAGGATCAGAAATTATTGCGAATAGAAATTTTCGCGAATTTCACAAAAATAAATTAGCATTAAACAACTTTGCCCCCATATACGAAAAACCAACTCTGCTAACCTCTAGTTTCATTTTTGGCAATTTTAGCATGTGCTTATTATTATTTCTTGTACATTTCTTGTGACACATTATCTCAAAGTTTTGAGTCACATTATCATGTAAAGATTTATGAACTAAGTTGCACAGATTTTGTAGATCAAATTTATTGTGCGTGGTAGGTTAGAGTCATTTGCGATTGTTTTTGCACGATTATCAAGTGAGTTTAATTTCTTAAGGTGTGTTTTTGTAAAGTTTAGGTTTATAATACTGTTGAACATTATTAAAGGTGTAATCATACATTGGTATATTTTAAAGGCTGTTTTACTGTCTAAGCTTGATTTCATAGCCTTCAAAAGTCGTTTCAAAAATTCCAAAAGATTCTTTCATCATTGAGTGAATGATGCTACAAATGAGATAAACTTGTTTTTGTATAAGAGGTAACATTTAATGCACAGTGTCCACAAATTGGTTGCACATACTTTAACAAGCTACAGTAGCATGAATTTTCTACATTTACTGTTCAAGTATGTGTAGTCATTTTGTGAACATTTTCTATTTAACTGATTCTTTGTCTTAACAACCTTCCTAATTTACACAATAACTTTTAAAGCATTTGGGGAAAGGCTCAACAACATACTAACAATAAAGCTAGATACCGTAAATGCTCGATTTAGCACCCTGCATTTATTAAGCGCCCGTATCTAATAAGCGCCTGGAGTTAAACTTAAAATTGCCAATAAGCATCCACATTTATTTAGCTCTCCCCTTGTGGAGGGGGGGTAGGCGCTTATTAGAAACTCTTAGTTGAAAGGGGGTGTTTAATTGAAAAACACCCTAAATTTTCTTCAAATGAGCCTAAAGAGATACAATTCCTTCAATCTTCCTTAATATATATTTGAGTTATTACACAGGGGAATTTCTGTATATCCCCTTCATCTTGTGTTTTAATTCTAAGTCTGTGAATGTGTCCTTGCCTGTCAGTGCCAATGTGCTTTCTCATGACTGGAAAAAAACAAATTGGTTGAAACATTATAAGTGAAAAATTTAATAAGCTCACGCATTATTATAGCGCCCGCATTTAATAAGCGCCCGGGATAAAAATTGAAAAATATAATTAGCGCCCGGAGTGCTAAATTGAGCATTTACGGTATTCAGTATTTTAAGCCCTCTTGTATAATAAAGCCTTTGATGCACATGAAATAGTCTGGGAGCAATGGTAAGTGTTCATTCATCAATGGTAGTTCCTCTCTCTTCTTTTGGTGTATTTTTAAATTTTAAATTTTATCTTATTCTATATTCCTCAATAGGATGGGAGAACAAAAATTGGATATATCGGTATAAAGCATTTTTGAATTGGCAATCCTTTATAAATATTTGTTATAAATAAATATATAAAGCTGGCGTTAGACCTTTAGGTATATTCTTTAAATAGTAACATCGCTGGAGAGTGTAGATAATTAGCTTATGTTAAAAGATTTCTATCATATTTTGGAACTGTTGTGGCAGCTTTAACCTTTTTAAAGCCTGGGGGAGATAGCCCCCCCCCTGTCATTAACGTTTGAATAACTTTTGAAGTACTTTATTTAATAGCATTTGAAACTTGGTCACTTTGAGTGTAAATCTATGTTATATGTTTCAGCAGTTTTAGGGTCTTTTCAATAAACAAACAAACACTACAAAAAAGTTTGCTATTTTCATGTGACAATTGTATTAGAACTGTTAAGTGAGTTTTGAGCATACTACTCAGTCACAACCATTTACCACTAGAGGCTTCTTGCCATGCCATTATAGAAAACGATAAATAAGTTGTAAATTTCATAAAAATATACTGTATTACGTGATAAATAAAAAGCTAAAAGTACAAATAGAACAAAGCAAGGTAAGACTGGCTGATAAAATCAATGATGTATCTAGAGATTTTTGGGGACACTGTTAGGTTAGTTTAGCAGCTAGGTGAGTTAGGGTCAGTGAGTTAGGGCCAGAGTTAGGACTGAAAGAAAAATTTGAAATTCGGAAATGAAACTCCTTGAGTCAAAACTTTTTGGTTATCTCCCTTCTTTAGCAGACATGAATAATAAACCAGCTTCTTTCCTCCCTTCCAATTTCATGGTAGATCTTGTGGGTTCGCACATGTATCGTGATAAAAGACTTGCTATAGACACATGACCGACATTTGTCACAAATCCAAGGGAATTAATTAAGCAAATTAATAGGCTAAGATAGATGAAAATGCCTCATAATGAATTTGACAGCTAATCAAGAAAAACCAACAAAGAACCCAAATGCAACTGTTATGGTACGGTACATTTTGGTATGATACATGTTCTGATCCTAGTCTTCTGTGATTGCTTGCCCCAGGGTTTAGTCTGGGTAGTAATTTGGGACGTGCAGAGTTTTAGTCTTTATCTGAAATAAAATATCATTTATATTTGTGTGTCTTTTGTATGATTAAAAGGGGTTGAGAAAAGAATATATCTTTTTATCACCTCATTTTCTTTGTACCGGTTGGTCAATTTTTCCCTTTTAGACAGTACATCCCATTGGGTTAGGTCTAAGACTCTCTCAATATTTCTAGTGATTAGTCCTTTGGGATTCCACTCCACCACTTTATGTAAAACTTGTTTATAACTTGAAAATATTTCAATTCTCAGAAGGAAAATGCCAAAACTTCTGTAGAGACTGTTTAATCTATTGACACATGCACAATACTTAACAGTCAAAACCATAAAGAACAGAGATGTAACAGGTTGAAGCAAAAACATGAAGCCCTTAACATAATTATGAACACACTGCATTATCCCTGTATATTGAGATAGTCGCGCAAAACATATTTCAGGACAGCCAAGGTAAAAAAATGAAAAAATGACAGTTTTGGTGAAAAAATGAAAAAAAATGACGATTGGCCAAAAAAATGAAAAAATTGCACACTTGACAGCCTGGTATATAGACAGCCATTATGTCATTTTCACACAACTTTTCCTTGAAAAGGCCTATATGGCAAAATGCTGATGACAGTGAAATATAATGATGTCATGATAGAAAACCCAATTGTTTTGTTTATTGTACAAAAAGAATACTCATTTTATAGTGAGACATCATTGTTGGGATTTTGTAATAATTTTTCACAAAATTCGACACAATTATATTTATAATTATAATTATTAAAATTATCTTTGTTTTTATTCAAGGAACTAAAATAACAAACAATACAAATAATATTAATGGCAATAGACACTTAAATATTCCATAACAATATGATGTTGGTTTATTATTGCCTAGATATGCACAAGCACAAGTATGCCAAAAGACGAACTAATATTCATATTCTTTAGTGTTCAAGTTTTCTTAATTTATACTACATAAAAGCCTGACTTGGCCGGGGATTGAACCCACCTTGCTCTTCAGTGACAGACACTCTAAGCAATAGCCCACCAACAGCTAAGCTACACTACTAAGTCACCGAGACATACAAGGACAATAAGCATAAGGGAAAGTAAAACCTTATCTAGAAGGCATCTCTTGTCTTCTACTCCAAAGAGTCATCATGGTGAAAAAGTCATGTTGACAAAGTGAAAGGCCTGGAAAAGAATTTTAAATATAACAATGTCACAGAGAAGGATATGACGGATCCCACTAAAAACTAAATTTGGTTAGAAAACAGAAATTAAAAAGAATAAGAAGATGATTAATAAATGAATAACCCGTACCTGTAGAGCAACATGTACTGACAATAACAATGGTTAGGATTGATAGCAGGTGTGAGTGGTTCATTTTTTTAAACTTCGAACATTGATTTATCTTTTCACTTTTCCTCGTACGTAGTACGTGATCGTAGTAGTACGTGATGTAGCTATCCTTCTTGATTGACTTGACTAGAGATCACACCCCACACAATGATGTTTTTTATAAAGGAGTGTCCTGAACTGGAGAAGGAACCAAAATTTACCAGCCGATACTTGGAATTGTGTTGTCACTACTTGCACGTTTCAACAGTCATGGGGCGTTTGGTGCTGACATATTGCTGATAGTTCAATATACCTACATAAACAAAAATCACATGATAAATGTGATTTCGAATATATGGTCTAGCCTACCTTGATAGACCGCTTCGATGAAGCTCCGCCCAGTCGACCAAGCGAAGTGCAACGAAAGCGGTCTACCTGGGTAGGCTAATGTGGTCTCGTTTACCTCAAATAAAATGTGTAGTTTCGAAAGTCCTTCCGGGGGTAAAATTATTTTAATCTTTTAAATGTTTGCCCAACTATGCTGTTGAAACTAGTATCTTTTATACATCAGGCTAAAAGATTATAAACATTTTAATAGAAAGATACTATAAATGTTGTATTCAATAAGATTTATTTCTTTTTAAGTAAATTACAAACGAAATCATCACTCCCAAAATACGAACTTGTAAAATCGAAAGCTAAAAATTCCGGGAACTGTAGACTCCCATAATGGAATTTTACCGCCGAGAGCTAAATCAAAATGGCGACGGAAAAGAAAACAGAGGTCAGGGAAACATTTCAAACCTGGTTGCTGGAAGTTTTATGTTACGAAATCTGTAATAGTTTCCCTTGTTATATCGAAAATCCAGAGGCATGCAGATCATGTCTTCTAAGAGATGTCACTACATGGACAAGTAAGCCACTTTAGCTATATACACATGTCCTTTGATTTAACCTTTTTACTTTCTCTGTTTTTCGTGTTTGTCTTTTGTGCTCTCCTCCAGCAGGCAGTCAGCTTCATAATGAAGCTGACTGCCTGAGAGAGAAAAGCCAGTTCATCTATCTTCCTCTATCTTCTTTTCGTGCAGTGATTATTTAGTTTGATTGGTTTAAACTTGGATGGAATTTAGTGTATGCCAACCAGAATTGATTATTAATTGGTTCGGTTGACTAATATACAAAGGATTTTATCTTGGACCGCTTCTGACGTTGATAACTAGATACTGATGATCACGACAATTATTTATTTTTTCCTGTGTCATGAGCTCTGTACTGCTTCTGTTCATCTTTATCTCCTACACCACACTAAGTTCAGTGTAGTGTATATGCTATGGAGAGGTTGGTGGGTCACATCACCTTCCGCTTATTGTGTCAGAGGCTCTGCAGAAATGAGTTTGTAAAAATGACCTTCTAAGGCACAGTGTCCGGAAGCGATTGAATGCCCCATTACGATGTTACAGGCATAGCTGTTGTATTTGTTGGGGCATGTCATGGTCATTTTGTGGGCACTGTGTGCAAAAAAGGGTTAAAAATGAAAAAATATTTATGTTCATTACGTACTCTAATTTAATTAATTTATTTATTATTTATTTATTATTGTTTTTCTAGCTTGTAGATCATGGAAATTTTCTAAAAAGAGATTCCATAAATTCACCTAAGTGTAGAGTATCAAATAAGAACATAATATACATGGTGAATACTATCTAAGACACTATATTAAAGAATGAAACTGTAACTAGCCACTATAAATATTATTTATTATTATTATTATTATTATTATTATTATTATTATTAACACAACCCCCGTCTCAAAATGTTATCTCAACAATGACGTCATGTGGAAATTTAAAAATTTCACCACATTTATCGTACCACTCCTATGAATCAAAATGAATAAAAATACGACCAAAGTTCTGACTGTTTGTTGTCTAAAATTCTGCGAACCGTAGCGGTAGTGAAAGTGCTGGCCCAGCGCCAGTTGTTTTGGTTTCAGCCTGGCAGCACCCATATCTTGATAGCTAGAACTTTCGAAGCTTTTATTTTTGACATTTTGTAAGAATAACCACTACTGTAAATTAACATTAACAGATGGAGTATTTATTAACTGAAAAGCCTCACATCGCCAGTCATTTTGGTTTCAGCGTGGCAGCACCCATATCTTAATAGCTAGAACTTTCGAAGCTTTCATTTTTGACATTTTGTAAGAATAACCACTACTGTAAACTAACATTAACAGATGGAGTATTTATTAACTGAAAAGCCTCACAGTGCAGTATTTTGATTTTACACTTCCACTTTCGTTTTCGCTATGTCTAGTGTTTGTGTTTTAAATTTATGACCAAACGATCTTTTTGACCAGGACCAAATTTCCTAAACTCATGCGGTCTGTATACATATTTCCAGTGAAAGTCGTCAGGTTACTCCTCGCAGCCAAGTGGGTTTACAGCTTTAGTGTCCATTGGTGAAGAAAGTAACCAGTTATCAGGTAATTCAAACATGGTACATTAAAACATTATGGCATCCAGGCTTTCTGACAACCCGGTTTGGTCACTTTTGTGGCTGTCGTTGTGAAGTAACAGCCTTCTGAAACCCTATCAAAGTCACCCCACAATTTGATAACACAATTTACCCCAGGCCGACGTCAAAAATATGTGGTGTTAGAGTCATAAGAGGGGTCAGAAATAGGGTCCGTCGGTCTTATTTTCGGTCAAAAAATCTTACTTCCACTGTCAACGGCTTTCGGCAGTTCAGGAAGTTTTCCGCGAAGCACAAAGCATTTCCATTTTGTGGCAGAGCCAGCCAGCAAAAGTGAATCAAAATGGCAGCCAAATTGCGAAGAAACATTTCTGATCGACCGGAAGGCTAGTGAGGAAGGAATAACTAAAAAAAACAGGACTTCACCAACCCATTTTCCAGAACTTAATTAATTAAAACGTTTAGTTCCTCATCAAGTTGCTCTGACTAGGGCTGGATGCACCACTGAAAATTAACTTGTATTTACTAGTTTACAAACCTGCCCAACTGCACACTTAAAAAAAAGTATATATAATATGATTTTCGCATATATTTATAAGTTTTTTCTCCAAGCCTTTTGTGGGTTCCAACTTAAGTAATTCCCATTTTGAATTGTGAGACCAGACAGCAATTAAAACCAGAGCATTGATTAAAAGTGATTACACATATTTCTTTTTATAAGCAACTTGACTTTTGACCTGGTAGGAAAGTTGCTTAAAAATTGCCTTCAAATTGGTAGGAAAGTTGCTGGAGAATGCTTACAATTATGCCTGAATTATATTTACTTACTTATGGTTTTCAAAAAACTAGACAAACAAAACGGGATTTTTAAAGCCAATTTAGTTGAAAGTGCAGGTAGAAACAATTTTGGTTGCTTGTTTAGGAGACTGTTTTTACCAAAGTTGCTTAAATATTTTTTAAATTCTGCTACAGTTGCTTATAAACAAAATTTGTGTATATATAAACATGTAAACGTTTTAAAGGGACTTTGAGCAAGTTTAGAAAATACTGAAATAATTCAGAAAGTTTGACATATTGTTTTGATTAAATATCTAGAATAAGCAACGGGATAGTAATTTTATATTTGATCAGGGGGGGCACCAGTCAGGGACGTCAGGGATAAGCCAGGGATCCATGTCTGTCAGGGATATATCAGGGATTTTTCAGGGATAATGGGGATTTTATTATTAAATCAGGGACTTAAAAGTGGAAATTAGTGGGAAGAATTTGCTCCATCACTTATTTGATTTTTCTGATCTTTGCACCTGATTTATTAATATTTTTGGCATTTGAATTCTCTGAATATGTAAAAATGGGAAAACCTCACATGATTCTCTTGTTTTGACTTTGATTTACTCACTTTATTTACCTTATGCGGCTTTGGTGTGATTACCACCATTCAAATTGTTAAATCCAATCCTAACCATTTCTATCGGGCTGTTTAAGTTTTTCCTTCTCATCATAGTGTAGCGTGATATCTGTGCTCATCTGGTATATCCTTCAGAAATATTTGAAGGGGTTCTTAGAACATCGAGTTAGGATTCTAATAGATTTTGGTAAGTAGTTGAATAGTCGTGGGCTACGACTATAAAATCTACCGCTAATCAGTTTCTGGTGAGGATCATTGGATGGGGCAATGCAATTTCTACCTAGTCTGTTATGGTAGTATCAGTGAGTACATACTTTCAGCTTATTTTCCTTATGGTGACTAAAGTTAGGAACTTTAAAGTTTTCCAGAATGAGTCATGGGTATATAATTTGTTATCTCCCACACTTTCTTTCAAGAGATTGTCCCAAGTAATTGAAAATTTTCATATATGTTACTTGTTTAATGAATGCCCTATGTACCATATTACTTTCTGAATTAAACCTTTTTTCATAGAGGGCCAGAGTGGCGAACAATGATTAGACAGCTGCATAACTGAATATCCCCATACTATACTTTCCCTAGCATTGAAAGTCTGTAATATCTGTACCCTACTGTATTTCCTCTATTTAGTGCTATTTAATTCCCAAGCCCCAGATCCTGTTGCGTATTAAAGAGCAGCTTATACAGGGTTGGAATTAAAGGCCGGCGCAAATGCATCAAAATTTTTCATCAAAATCGAGTGTCTGATTTTGATGAGATTTTGATCAAAATTC
>JAUCNQ010190099.1:0-14548 GCA_032352715.1 Bougainvillia muscus
AAACGTTCTACAACATTTTATTAAAAATTGTTATGTCTGATTTTAAATTATTTCATTATGGCGAATATTAGTATTTAATTAACATAATGCTTCTTTAGTCTCTCCTTCACTGTTGAAATTTTATCGTATCCGGATCAATACTCTTATTTTGTCTCTACTACGCGCCGTTGTTTCATTCACTTATTGCTACCAAAGGGCAGACATACCATGATTTTAAAAGTTTTAAAAGTCATCTTCAGTGATACATGATATTAAAATCTTTAAACATTTTAGGTCAACGATATGGAATACACGCTTTTTGTTTTATATGCACCAACTCTATAAGCACCAAAGTTTCAAATTCGGCTAAAAATAAGGCGTATTGGTGTAATTTTGCACAACATTAATGAAGCTTCAGCCAGCCTCAGTGGAAATTCCCTCGTGCTTATAAAAAGGGCATGTAAGTACCTAAATTGGTTAAAAACATGCCTTGAAAACTCATGTTATCCAATTGAAAAACCTGTCGTTTCCCTTTGGAAAACATATATAACATATTCAATCTGAGAGCATGATCTTTTGTGTAGGGAACTCAGTGCATGCTCACTCATACATGAAGAAATTACAATACCAATTGTGAGGTTGTACGATGTTAATAAAACTGTTAATAATAATGAGGTGTTGACACGTAGGGGGATACAAAATATCAAATTATTTCTAAGATATATGGTCGTTTTAGTCTAAGATGAGCATGTAACTCCAACTTTATCTGGACTTATTTACAAAATCTTGTTCCCAGAGTCCCTTGTTGTTGCTCAGAGCCAGCTGAGCAGCCACAAAAGGCTCTGGGAGCACGGTCGTTATTTAATGTCTTAATTCGTTCATCCACTGCATGAAAAGCTATGTTGTTCTTTAACGATTTCATCAGGTTGCTTGATAAACGTAAAACATCATTTTTCATACAGTGCACTATATCAGAATGCAGGAGACGGTTGTGAATCTAGCATTAGTTCCAGCACTATAAAGGAGAGTCAGAAGTTACAATTATTGATAGCTTCATATATGATGGTGGTAGAGTTTTATCTCGGAAAAATTCGCTTGATAATTTTTATCTCAGATGAAGTGTCATTGTGCATGCGAAATATGCATAAGGTCATTTCTTTTGAAAGAAATTTGATAAGAATGGAGGCGAATTGTTAAAGCGAACTTTAGAGACGGCAGTGGCGGATCCAGCCCTAGTCAGAGCAACACGTGGAAGAACTAAAAGTTGTCATTCTTATTAGCCTTCTGTATGATGATGGGTCTAAGAGAGCCATCCTCTTACAGAAAGTTATTAGAATTAATCACTTAAAGCATGCTTAGAACCTCCATTTCAGGGCTGTGACTAGGTAAAAACGTGTTCTGAGTCCGCCTCTGGACGGTGCCTTTGACTCATCCCAATAATATACATTGAAGATACAATGACTTTGACTCTCCGTTATACTGCTGTGGATAACGTAAAAGCATGTTTTAAATTTGTCTTTTGGAGCAATCTGTCAAAAAAAAACCTGCATTAAATTTGAAATTATGATATTCAGATTATCATGATTAAATTGATTTTCAGAGAAAAACTGTTTAAGATTTTCTCTGAGTGTTACTTATTCATATATGTAATCTAAAACAGAATTTCCCGATTTTCATGCAGAACGGATTGTATAAGGCAGACTCCGAACATGCTTTTACCTAGTCACAGCCACCTAATGGAGACTCAAAGTCATTAATTTGAATTACTTTATGTATAACGCTAGGTCTCTAAAGACCCGGCGTCATACATAAAGTTATTAAGAACTAAAAGTAATTATACTCCATCGTGTGGCTCTGACTAAGGCTGAATCCGACACTGGATTGTATAAGGGTTAGAATAAAGCTGGATTTTGTACCATAACACAAATACAAGTCTGCAAGATTAATCCGAAACGTTCTTTATCTTGTTACAGAATTTTGGACTAAACTTTTTACATATTGCTTGGACACTACAGACACTTTTTCCAGGACATACATAGTTACAACAATGCCTTGTAAAATACTTGTGTTCATACGTACATTCGAATTGTCCAAGCTGTAAATTTTGTTTGCATAAAACCAACCGAACACATGTTCTTGGTGAGGTAAATCGACATAAGGCCATTACTGTTTCATAGCATTGGTCTATACAATATATCGATGTTTTATTGCATGCACGAAATGTTTCAAAAGCGTCTTTTGTTTGTCTTTTAGAACGACCAGAAACGGCAACAAGTCCTAAAAAATAAAATTAAAAGTGCTTGACAAAATTTCATTGCACTTTGCGCCCCGAGCAACCTTGGATGTCGATTGCCGATTTTATCATTACGGATTTTTTATATTTGGATTTGGCGTCGAATAATGAGACAATGGTGAAAACTTCAAGATTTAAGTTTAACTTGGAAAAAGTTATACTTTAAAAGTAAAAAATTATGAAGAGTTTGACCGTAACAGAGGCGGACTCAGAACACGCTTTTACTTAGTCACAGCACTGAAATGGAGATTCAAAGCATGATCAAAGTGATTAATTCTAATATCTTTCTGTATGAACATGGGTCTCTTAGACCCATCATAATACAGAAAGCTATTAAGAATTAAAACTTTTAGCTTTTTCTCGTGTTACTCTGACTATTGCTGGATCCGCTACTGCGTAAAACAGTCAAACTCACTCATTAAAAATATTAACCCTTAAATTTGCTATAGCTTTATTCCTGGTAAAACTCACTTTGAATTTTCAAGTCATTTTTAAACCAGGAATCCATTTCTAATAAAGCATGCAAAACTCAAAAATGCAAAACAGCGGCGTACATGTCGAATAACGTGTTTTATTAAAAAAGATAATAAGAAAATGAGAAAGAAATATTTCTGCATATGTTTTTAACAGAAACAGAGGAGGACTCAGAACATGCTTTTACCTAGCCACAACAATAAAATGGAGATTCAAAGCATGCTTAAAGTCATTAATTCTAATAGCTTTCAGTATGTTGATGGTCTCACAGAAGGCTACTAAGAATTAAAACGTTTATCTCTTCCTTGCGCTGCTTTGACAAGCACTGGCTCCGCCACTGCGGAAAGCTAAACCATAGACAAGCATTACGGCGAAGAGCTAGAAGTTTAAATTCTCAATAGCTTCACGACCAATGATGTGTATTAAAAATGTAGATAGACATGTCTAATAATTCCCAGTCTCCATATTACTGCTGTAATTAGGTTAAGATTGGGTAAAAGTATTTTTAAGGTTTTTAATGTCATTTTGATTTTAAAAGGGACCGTTCACAAACTCCTTACGGAATTTCGTATTAACTTTGATTCCAAAGAAGAACCTTACTAGTATGTATCAAATGCACTTTTTTGTTACGAAATCATAAAATTTGGAATACAAAGTGGTAGTTTCAGTCCATAGTCTTTAGTTAAACCGACTAAGCTGAATATTGCAAAAAGATGCAATATATAGATTCATATTAAAGTGATAAAGTAAAACATTCCAAAAATATTTCTTGAAATGAGATGAGAACAATTCCACCGGCTGATTCAGAACATAATGAATATTCAAAGTCATTAAATTCTAATCGGAAGATAGAGTTTGTCGGTCTAGCTATACTCATTTTAAGTAAACAAGGTTTATCATGTCATAGATGTCACCTGTTTATATACGTAATCAATAACCAATTAACAACTATGTTAAGTGGGGTGAGATCTGCAAATGTTAATTAACAACTTACTAAGTAAGTGTGTGTCGGTTCAGCAAATGTGTGATCGAAAAATTAATTAATTAACAAATTACCAAGTATGAGACGGATCGGCAAGTATGTGATTGGAAAAAATAATATTTGGATGCAAAAAATATTATAGACTTTTTCCCGCCAAAACTTCTATGACTGGAAGTTCCTTAAGAGCATGACTAGGGCTGGATCCGCCACTGAATTATCTTGAGATTTAGGTTTCTACCTTTAGCTGTTTCCTTCATGTATTTCTTCATATCTTTATCCTCTAAAGCTTCCATAATGTTAAAACCTTGACAAAACTTCTGTATACTTATTGGAAGAGTTTCTGGAGATATCTTACGACCAGGCATAAAATTTATATTTTCAACCATATATTTATCTTCTTTGAATATCCCACGACTCTAAGAAGAAAGATTTAATCACTAAAGAGCGTATCGAATTGCTTACTTACAGAATAGAAGAAGAGTATCTTTGTGTATATTTAGTAAATCATTCAAAGATTTACTGCATGAAAATCAATATAATTAGATTTGATAATCTCAAAGTCCATGTTGTACCGCCAGTAAATGTCACAATCAACATTAAATGTCACAAATCAACATTAAATGTCGCAAATGTAAAAAAATAAGTTTTATGCTCAAAATGTCACAACTAATAGTAAATAATGTCGCAAATAAATCCATTATCGCCAGTAAATGTCACAAATTATTTTTTATCTGTGTTAGACCTTGAAACTTGGCACAATGGTAATTTGTATTAAACTACTTAATTGTCTAAATTCAAAAAAAGCGACGTTCAAAATTAATTTTGTACGAACTTGTATTATTTTAACGTCATTACAAAGTTTGAGTTAGGCGGTGAAACTTTTTTCTCGAGTTATTTCTTTCGAGTTATCAAAAATTCGAGTTATGACGTCAAAATCCCCAAAAAACCTCGAAAATATTATTTTTCTTACATGTTCAAATAATATAATTCCATGATTTTTTCAAATTAAAACTTTCGAGTTAGGTAACTCGAAACTTTTGTGGAAATAAAAAATATCGAGTTATAAAACTTGAGAATTTTAGTAAAATAAATTTCTCCAGTTATTTCCACTAAATAAGTCGAAAATTTTAAATTAATTAACGAGGCGGTGAAACTTCGAGTCATTTTTCTCGAGTACTTTTTTTGGAGTTGATACAAGTTCGAGTTATGCCGTCACAACCCATTAAATAACTCGAGAGTTTTATGAAAGTAAAATTCTCGCGTTATGATAACTCCATGTTATTTTGCAAAATAAGATTTTGAGTTATTTCTCTGAAAAAACTCGGACAATTTTTTAATTGTTCAAAATACTTTCGAGTTAGAGTTGTATAATTGCCGAGTTAAAAAGTTCGAGTTCAAAAGTTCTAGTTCAAAAAGTTCGAGTAATAACTCGAAAATTATATTTGAAATATAACTTTCGCGTTATTTTTTAATTCGAGAATTTTATATGATATAAAATTTTCGAGTTACAATAACTAGAAAATTATATTTCAGAGATAACTCTAGAGATATTTTTAATATTTTTCTTAGAATACCAGGTTGAGCTTTTCAGATAATATTTGACCTTTAATCATCTCAACTACAATTTTCGGCATAGCTATAAAGAATTGTTTAGAGAAAACTTAACGACACAAAAGTATTCAATGAGAATTTACTTTAAGCATTGAGATGGAGAGCCGTACTAGTAAGGATTTACAAAAGATATCTACTTCTCCCTAGAAAACAGTCGCAACGCAATTTTACTGAGGGACATGGCGACTTATAAGGCCCTACTCTATTACAGCACTGACTTACATTTTAGAAAGTTAAAGTGACACTTGTTGAAAAGAGAATCTTAGCTAACTGCACTTTAGGGTTCGTCTAAAACATTCGCTTTAATTCGCTTCATTTTCACCTCAATTGACGTGTTATTGTGCATACAAAGAATGCATAATAACACTTCATCTTCGATGGAAATTGACAGGAACGAAGCGAATTTATAAAGCGAATTTTTGAGACGGTTCCTAATTGGGGTAATCTCAAAAAGTTTAATCGGTCTTAATCCCAGAATCATGGAATTGTGGTTGTTTTTTTAATCTGAGCCACCAGTAAGAGACTGCCAACATATATATCGTATGGTATACATCGTATAGAAAATCTTCTCCTTTCTAAAGTATGCACGAAGACACTTCTTCGGAGGTGAAAACAAAACAGTTTTCCAACGCTATGCCCTGGTTCGAATTTCTCTTTTCAAATGAGACACGCGACCCTGTGGTTTTGATACTCCTGTATATTTTATGCAAAAACTCTATTTTTATCAGACAGGATCTTGCCTTATACGTTCTGTTTCTTTTCTGAGTCTCATTGAAGGATTCAGACAGCTCTAGTCAGAGCATCACAAAGAAGAAATATTTTTTTAATTCCCCATAGCTTTGTGTTTTAAGAGATGATCGTATATGGTAATTAAAACTAAATGACTTTAGGGGTTATCAGTACTGTAACCCTATACTGCAACTCTATTAGCATTATGCCCCCCCCCCCTCCCCCTCCCTGCGGAATGTTTTTAATAACTCCCTAAGAAAAACCTCAATCATCTTGAAACTTTGCAACAATAAGTAAAAATCTATTGGGCATGTATATTTTAAATACAATTCTCGAGTTATTTTAACTCTAAATTTTAGTTTAAAATGTAACTTTCGAGAATTTAAACTCGAAAATTATTTTATTTGAAATAAATTCTCGAGTTATTTTAACTTATATCACATAAAATTTTCGAGTTAAAAAATAAATCGAAAATTATATTTCAAGCATGATTTTATAATTTTCGAGTTATTACGTCATAATTCGAACTTTTCATATCTATAACTTTTTCACTCGGAAATTATACAACTCTTCGACTTATATAACTCGAGATTTCCAAAAAATGTAGAGGTTTTTCAGAAAAATATTTCGAAAGTTTTAATTTTCAAAAACCATCGAGTTGTTATAACTCGAGAATTATATGTTCATAAAAAATTATTAGAGTTATTTTTGGGTTTGTGATTTCATAACTAGAACTTTTATAAACTTGCAAACAATAACTCGAAAATAACCGCCTCAATTGAATACAACAATTAACGTTATCTTTTAAAATATCTGGAGATTTTTAAATTAATAAAAAAAAATAACTTGAAAAATTTAATTTGCAAAACATCATCGAGTTATATAACTCGAAATTTTAAGAACAAAAACATTTTCGAGTTATTTTTTGGGGTTGTGTCGTCATAATTCCAAATTTTTTCTAACTTGAAAAAAATGCCTCGAAGTTTCACCGCCTCAGTTTGAGTACCTATTATTTACATTTAAACAATGATAATAAAACTTTGCGACATTTACTGTTAATTTTTTCATTTTCTTGAGACAATTACTGTATTGCGACATTTACTGTTGAGTATGTGACATTTACTATTGAGTTGTGACATTTACTGTTGAATTTGCGACATTTACCGCTGATTGTGACATTTACTGTTGATTGTGACATTTACTGGGGTACACATGTAGGTATTTTCTTTTACAAAGGCTTAACTTATTCAAAACAAGCAGCTCGGTTTCCCAAGTCAACCAGTTTTATTAAAAAGTCATCTTTTAAACTTAATCTAATCTTTTTATACTACCCAGGCATGGCGGTGAACGTAAATGAGCATGCATTCAATTTTGCTCGAAAGGGACAATATTTCAGATTGTCACACAATCATAAAGGGTGCGGCTATTCAATGTCACTTCTTTAAGCCCTTTTGGAGCACTGTAAAAGGGATCATTGTGTACGATTATCGCATGCAATAACAAGGTAGAATAGTAAGTCATGTAGGTATGAAAACAGCTTATATTCATAGAACAATCTTCTCATGTTCATTTAAATAAAATATATGACATACTTGTTTTAACCCTTCTTCAACTTCTTTGAGTTTAGGAAGATCTTTTGGTCTAAAAACCATACATTCTTTTGAACCATGTTCCTTCATAGCTGTTAAACCCTTTTAAAAAGAATATTGTTATGTTAAAGACATGCAATCAGATCAACGATTTCGATAAATTTTTGCGGAATTTATTTTTGTGTTTTTATCCCTAAGCTGCAAAAATAACTTCCGCAAAATTCAATAAAAATCGTAAATCCGCAAAAATAGTATAAATTATCAGTTTTTCTTGTTTTCTTGTTACTAATTCCCTTTATTTTGCAATTGTTTTGACTTATTTTATTGACTGTCAGCAAAAATAAATTAGATAAGCATAAAAGTCACTGCACAAAATCCAGCTGTATTCGGACCTTTATACAGTCCGCGCTCTCCTGTATTCAGTCTGTATACGTCGGTATTACGACAGAATATTTGCATTCTGCCGTAATACGGACGAATACGGACTAGGTTTGATTCGACTATTGGGAATAACTGTTTACAAGATTGTAGATCAAGCGTTATAGACTATATGTCAAACACAAGACCCATCTTCATACATAGTAAAATTAGAAAATGTTCTAAATCCGCAGTTGCCACTGCACTACAGAGTTGCAATAATCCAGATTCAGATTACGCGTGTCCACCAGTGGCAGATCCAGCCATAGTCAGAGCAACATGAGGAAGGGCTAAACGTTTTAATTCTTAATAGCCTTCTGTACGATGATGGGTCTAAGAGACCCATCTTCATACAGAAAGCTATTAGAATTAATCGCTTTGAGCATGCTTTAAATCTTCATTTCAGTGCTGTGACTAGGTAAAAGCGTGTTCTGAGTCCGCCTCTGACTATTCGACATTTTCGAAAGCGATTATTCCGATTTTTATGCAGAGTGACCCTTATCTTCTGTCGGGTTCCAGCAGAATATGGCGGACCATATTAATAGTCAATAACGTACTTGCTTATAGTCTGTTAAGAATTGGGCACCAGTCACACCCACATGTTCTGGAACTTCGTCCTCAACTGTCTCTTCTGCTTCGTCTACAAAGGTTTTTTGTACAAATTTCTGACCCACTTCTACAAATTCCATGTCATATTCAATTGAAGCCTAAAAAAGACATTTAGCACGTACTGTGGTATATTCTGTTTACCTGACGACAAACCTTGTACCCAGGTTCTTCTCGTTTCTTGATACGAATTAAGAAGACCCTGGGAACGAGGTTGAATGAATTTATAATTTAAAGCAAATGTTTTTTCTCCTTTTGCCTGTACCATATGTAATGAAAATATTCACCATAGGCGGATTTAGCACATGCTTTTACTTAGTCACAGCGGTAAGTGGAGTACTCAGTCATTAGTTTTAATTACATTATGTATGTCGCTGGGTCTCTAAAGACCCAGCGTCATAAATAATATAATTAAGAATTAGCAGTAATTATACACCATCGCAATGCTCTGACTAGGGCATTAGCCGCTACTGTTTACTGCATAAAAAATGCAGATTTCTGCAGGTTGTTTAATAAAATCGTTAATGGATAACATATCCTTTCATGCGGTGATTGTAGATCAACAGTTATAGACGTAAAAGGCAAGACATTTCGAAACCGGCTTCTCCGATGCTATTACGAAAATCAAAAGCCACGCATCAAAACAATTACGTTATGCAAACTAATAAATCGGTACACTTTTCACTGAGATGCCAACGAGACATTTATCAAGAATTTATTAGGTAGGGAAGAGAACAAAATATTATTTTATTTCTTTTTACTATCCTTCAGATTCCTTCAGGAATAGAATTCTTCTAAATGTTGGTGTTTGTAGCAATGGCTGAGATATCATTGCTAGCAGTCCGTCAAAGTTGGATAGCAGCTTACAAGTGCACAAAATTTGTATCGAATACCGTACCATTTTCATCATGGGAAAAACGTGCACAGAAGACACTTCTTTTGAACGAAAATTGATACGAATTTCTATGCGACTTGTGAGGAGAGTAACTTACAAATGTAATTGATATGATAGAGATCAATGATAACAATATTTTTGCGCTCTAAAAGAAATAAAAGAGAACACGTTAGGGAAAAGTTTAGTATATACAACCTCTTTCCCAGCGCCTCCTGTTGCTGCTCAGTGTAGCGACTAGAGGCGCTGGGAATGATGTTGAAGTTATATGAGCCTTTTTAGGTTGTCTAAAATGATATAAACGCCCAAGTTATTTAAAGGAAAATCCTAATATGAACCATATTATTGCTAGAGACTATTTATAAGTAGTAATAATGCCTATTTTAATGGTGCGTACTTTCCATTACAGAAAAGAGCCCCTCCTCACTAGGGACTGTCGACAAAACTCGTATGGAAATTCATATTTTGAGTAAGGGTCCCTCTCAAAAATTCGCTTAAATTCGCTTATCAATTCGCTTCATAATTCGCTTCATTTTCATCTTAGATGAAGTGTTGTTGTAACACTACCCTAAGAAGAAGTGAAATGAAAATGGTATTATTTGATAATCATATGTTATGACTCCTGACAGAAAATTTACTCGATTTGCACTTCGAATCAGTGGCGGATCCAGCCCTAGTCAGGGCATCACGACTGTGAACTACAAGTTTTAATTCTTAATAGCTTTCTGCATGATGATAGGTAATAAGAGTCCATCATCATACATAAAACAATTAAAAATTTATGACTTTGATTCTCCATTTTGTTGCTCTGACTAAGTAAAAGCATGTTCTAAATCAGCCTCTGCGAGTTTTTTGGGCAGTTCTTTCATTAAAGGGGAAGTGAGAGGAAAAACAACCACCTAAATATTTCATCTTTTTCGATTTCTATTATAAAGAAAGGATGTTTCCCAAAATTTTAACCAGTTTTGTTCAGTATATAAGAAGTTATAAGGATTTAAAGTTTTCAAAAATATAAGGTTAATGACGTCACTGATGTGGAACATTTCTTGTGCAATAAGTTACAACAATCGTGAACTTTTGCTTATAACTGTTGTTCTATGCATTATTAAAAGATGCCCTTAGGTGACTTTTAACATTCATTTATAGGCAACACAATGATACAAAAAAGTCTAAAAATGTTTGCGCCCATTATCGCCCGGACGCCCTCTGAAAATATTAACCCACCATTTTTCCTCAAATAATTAATTTAAAACATGTTGCAAATTATTCAATATAGACTATTTTTAGATTATTTTTGAATGTATAACACCTATCTTATGTCATATAGTAATAATTTAACTGCTCAGTGCTGTCGTTCGCTACATGGGCGTTGATTTAATGAAAATAGCAAAAATCCGAGAAAATGTCAAATTATGACGCCATCGTGTCGGCGATGGCGTCATAATTTAAACGACGACATCAAAACGTCGGACTTATGATGTTGTACCATTGTGCCAAGTTTTATGATGTAAACATAACATTAACACATCTTTAGAAGGTGTGGTACTTTGTACTTTATGAAATGAACATCTGCATCAGTGACGTAACGGGTTTAGTCACGTGACTTGAAAAACTGCTAATTTTGGGCTATTTATAATTTTTTTTATAAGTTTAACTTATAAAAATGTGTTCAGAACACCGAAATGATCATTTAAACCTAAAGTTGTTAGTTTCCACTCAATTCCCCTTTAAACTTGAGTAAATATAATGCTACAGATGGATCCGTAGACTTTTAACTCGCAAAAATTAACCATTACAACTCATCAACGTAATACTTCATAAGGGACCCTTCGTATGGAAATTCGTATCGATTTTCATTCAGAACAAGTGTTATTGTACATATATAGTAAGTACAAAGACACTTCTTCTGTGATGAAAATAGTACGATTTGCGATAAACTTACCATCCTGTTAAATGTGAATAAAGTTCTTCAAAAACTTTTCAAATTCATAAGATTTACAAACTAGATATTATGAAGGTCGGCTCGATAATGGTAATGCGTACATCCATATTAAACTCTATTTATATAGGCAAATGGTTGAACCAGGACACGCAAAACAATACCGATTTTATTGACAAAGTCTTGATTTCACTATTGTAGAAATGTAGACATTTGATTGTACAGAAATTGCTTTTTAACTACTTGGATCGTTATTAACCAGTAAGAAGTTATTTAAGACTTCCAGGAATTGGCAGTGAAACACTTACAGCTGGAAAAATAGAAAGTAGTTATTGTGTGTTTCGAAATACGGAGGCGTTGGACAAGAGGTTTTACAGAAGACATAAAAATTGCTTGCTTGAAAAACTTGAGATTAATGAGCTCATTTTTAACCAGTAAGAATTTGTGTTTAGCACACCTATATGCATTAATTTTCGCGATCATTAATTTTCGCGAATTTCGCGAATTTTGCCTCAATCCGAAAGTTTTAGAATAGATCGATTCGCGAAAATTAATGTTCGCGAGATTTTTATTTATTATTATTTTTTATTTATCTATTTTATTATTAAAAATAATATTCGAGTCAGAGTTTCTTCCGTCAACTAACGTTTTACATAATTTTTATTGTTATATGCCATAATAATGATACATCTTGCTTGAAATAAGCGTTTTTCTTTCATTTTACTTATCAGTATCATAATGTTTTTTTCGTCAAACTCGAAAATTAATGTTCGCGAAATATTTCCCATACGTCAATTCGCGAAAACTAATGTTCGCAAAATGCAATTTTTTTGGACTAGCGAAATTACCTGCTCGCGAAAGTTAATGCACTTAAGGTATCTAAATTTTTGTTCTGAAAGGGAAACAACAATAAAAACTGTCGTACAGCTGAGAAAATAGAAATTATTTGTGGTGATGCGTTCATACAGCTGGTAAAATAGAAAATCGTTGTAGTGACTGTCGATTTTCTATTTTTCCAGCTGCTCAACGCAGTTAAGGTTGAATTTAACTTCAAGAAGGGGGTATTTAATATAATATTTTTTATATAATATAATAATTAGTAGCCCTATACTTTTTTGTTTTAAATTGATTCAAAAAACAAGTGCAAAATAATATGGTGAAATTTTCAAATTTTCAAATGGCGTCATTGTTGAGATATTTCATTTGCCTTCGAAATTTTTGAAACGGGGGTCGTGTTACAGTATTATTCGTTAATATTAATATTTAGAAAGTGGTTATAGAAAGTTTTGTTTTCGCATTTGTTGGCCTATATGTAGACGAATTTATGGAATCGAATTTTAGAAAATTCCCCTAATCTACAGGTTTGGAAAACAAGAAAAGCACAAAGAAGGGGATTTAACGTGGTTTAAGGTATATTTTCGCAAGCCTAACTTTAGGAAACAAGATTTTTGAAATGTACTGATAAGAAGCTTACCAACTGAGCTATTAATTCCCACCTAGGTTAAGGGTATTGCATAACTCATTTGTGTATTAAGGCATTTCTTAATTGAATTATGGCTGGGTTTTTTACCCCCGTATTTCATTAAATCATCTGTAATTTTTATGGAAATGATCCAAAATCCTTAACCTGGGCATTTTTGACAATAAAATACCAATTGGAATCGAAAAAAGTCAGTTGCATGAAAGGAGAATCAAAAATAAGCTTGCGTAAATACTATGCAACCTTAACTGCGTTGAGTGTACGACGGCTAGAACCAAAAGCGTAAACAGGAGGTTTCTTCAAAATAATTTCTGCCAAAATATGACTTCGTTCGGTAGCAACGTTAGTTTTGTAAATGGCTGCTCAGTGGGTGGATTTAGTTCCTCTAAGAGCAAAAAGATGGAAAGAAAACTAATTAAATTTTTAAATTTTTCAACTGGTCGTTCCCCTTTTTAAAACCTAACGTATATTTGTTTCACTGTTAAAAATTAAAGACTTTTGTTCTCCGCCGTTGTATCGCTTCGAATAAGTTAAAGAATAGTCTGGATCCGCCTTTGATTACCTGATAACGCGGTTACTTTCTTCGCCAAGGGACGCTAAAGCTGTAAACCGACTCGGCTGCGAAGAGTTCTTTTTCGCGTCGTGCCTTCAGAGCTTCAGCGTGCCGGCTGGCGAAATGGACATCGGTTATCAGGTAAGCCTTTCATGGCTGGGTAGTGTGTATGTAAAGATATAAAACAAATCTTCTACAGCACCTGTCCAACCAACATGTGTTATAAAATTACAGATAACACTGTCCGATTCCGTACGGTTATTCGATCTAAAATAGATTTTCTATCTAAATGCTCGTAAATGTCAAATAATAATCTTATGTATTCCGAACCTGATTATCCCGATTTTTTGCGAAGCGAGTTTACGAGTGGAGCCCATTTGGTATGATCTAGTATTACATTAGACTGGGAAAAAAGACCCTACCATCGATTCCTTTAGCCTACGTTTTCAATTGGTTCACAAAGTGCAGCGGGGAAGCCATTATGGATCAGCATCATCCTTTATCATGGTGTAAACAAGGACACGAACAAAAATTTACGACGGAACCGATAAATCTTAAAAAAAAATTCAAGTTTTCTTTTAAATTTTTTTAAAAAAATTTTTTTTAATTTTTTTAGCCCCTGACCCCCGGAATTTTTTTTATTTTGTTTTGTTTTAACCCCCGAAATTTTTTATTTTAACATTTTTTAACCCCTGACCCCTAACATCTTTTTTTTTTTTTTTTTTAACCCCCGAAATTTTTTAATTTTTTTTTCTGTAACTTTTTTAAATTTTCTAAATTTTTTTTTTAACATTTTTTAACCCCTGACCCCCGATGTTTTAATTTTTTTTTTTTTAAACTAACATGTACTAGAACATTCAATCTTCACCGTCAAACCACAACATAAACCCCCATCCTCATGCCCCAAGACACAAGCCCCCGATCCCTGGCTCAAAGTGGAAGCTTTCTTGGTAATTTTTTGCTGGCAAACACAGTCACTGGCTTACGCTTCGCAACCCTTAATT
>JAUCNQ010190210.1:3640-14547 GCA_032352715.1 Bougainvillia muscus
GTTCGGCAAGACATGAATCGAGATAGTTGTTAGGTAAGACATGAATCGAGATAATTGTTCGGTAAGACATGAATCGAGATAGTTGTTAGGTAAGACATGAATCGAGATAATTGTTAGGTAAGACATGGATCGAGATAGTTGTTCGGCAAGACATGAATCGAGATAGTTGTTAGGTAAGACATGAATCGAGATAATTGTTCGGTAAGACATGAATCGAAGTAGTTGTTCGGTAAGACATGAACCGAGATAGTTGTTCGGTAAGACATGGTTCGAGATAGTTGTTCGGTATGACATGGCTCGAGATAGTTGTTCGGTAAGACATGGTTCGAGATAGTTGTTCGGTAAGACATAGATCGAGATAGTTGTTCGGTAAGACATGGATCGAAGTAGTTGTTCGGTGAGACATGAACCGAGTTAGTTGTTCGGTAAAACATGAATCGAGATAGTTGTTCGGTAAGACATGGATCGAGATAGTTGTTCGGTAAGACATGAATCGAAGTAGTTGTTCGGTAAGACATGGTTCGAGATAGTTGTTCGGTAAGACAGGGTTCGAGATAGTTGTTCGGTAAGACATAGATCAAGATAGGTGTTCGGTAAGACATGGATCGAAGTACAGTAGTTTTGCACATATAGTAGAATCTCGTTAAGTGGGACCCTGGAAAGTGGGACTTTTTCTAAGTGGGACGAATTTCTTGTTTCCCTTGGATTTTTCGCAATTGCCTAGGCTAAAAAACAAGTATAACTGGGGCCCTGGATAAGTGGGACCGTTTTTTAATGTCCCTTCAGAACAAAACCGTATGAAAGTCAAAACTGTATGAAAGTCTGGATGCACTTTTTCGTGGCAGCGACTTTACGTGAAAACATTGGTATAGTGTATTTCCCGCACGTTCAGTGGCGGAGTTAGTCCACATTAGAACACCGTAGATGGTGATGAAAAATGTAAGGGAAAGAAAGTGTAAGTCATAAGACTTAGTTCAAAACTAAGGAAAATGTATGAATTCTTCATCTTCAGTTTTCTTATTCTGGTGAGTTGAAAATGGTACAGTGGTGGAAAGTAAAGGCGGATTTAGAACATGATTTTACTTAGTCATGGCAATACAACGAGGACTCAAATTCATTCACTTTTAATTGATTAAAGACCAATCATCATACTAAAGCTATTATGAATTAAAACTCAAATTTATCTATATCGTGATGCTCTGACTAGGACTAGATCCGCCACTGAACACTTGTCTTATTAGGTATGCATGGCACGCATTGATCAAGAGTCATTAATTTATAATAATATAACAAATGTTAACTACACGCTTTTCTTTTTATAAGCACCAGAGTATTTCTACTGGTGCTTCATTTATATGGTGCACAATGAACCAAATATTCATATTTGAACGTTACCTGCAGTGTCTCCCTTTATAACTGACTGATCTGTCTTTGGTGTACACTAGTCTTGCTTTCATCGTGATCAGGTTTGCCGTGATCCATTCTGATTGTTGATTGTGTGCATAGACTTGTATGGGATGGTTGCTTGAGTAAAATGGGTATGGTGTTTGGTAACTGCAAAAACGTTCTTCAGAAAATGATCTAGACGTATAGAAACACATCGTAAGGGAACCATTCAGTTTTGTCTTCAGTTAATAGAATATCGTCTTATTATATCTGTAAGTGATCAAACATGCATAAACAGTCATGTAGTATTCATGTAGTGTGTGTCTCACCACTTTGTTACTAACATCCAAAACTTTTAGAGCCATGTAACATACTTTGTCGGCTTTTCCTCTCCCTGATTGAAATAATTTATTCCTCCAGCTTATCTACTGCTTCAAAATTGGGATAGTTCAAAGATTTTCTCGAAAAATATTAACTACAATCGCGGACAAAAAGAAATGAGACAAAATTCTTTCTACCACCGTTTCCCTCCCTCCCCCTGTATCAATGTTGATTTTTTTTTTTTTGTAAACATCTGAGAGAACAATTCCAACATTGATACGGAGGAAGAGGGGGGGGGGGGGCTGGGACCAAGGAATCATTTGTCTCATTCTTTTTGTCCGCGATTGTAGTCGTATATTATGTTGTCATTCTCAATGATTCAGAGTAAATGATGGTTAAACACTGCAACCTTATCACCGGCAGATTCAGAAAATGCTTTTACCTATATTCACAGCAATAAAATAAAATTGCTTTGTGTAAGAAGATGTGTCTATACAGATCTCCATCGTGAGGCCGCCACTGCTTATATGATATCGTAAACTGTATAAGAAATATTTTATTACACAAACTACAGAAATCTAGAGTAAAACTTCTAGTTTCAGCAAATTGTTCGATAAAATCGTTAACGAATAATATTGAGTTTGATATAGTTTTATCATCCCCTTACCCTATTCTGACTGTATAATATAGTTGACAATCTTGTCTTGATGTGTTCAATGTAGTAGATGTTAACCATAACAATTCAATAATGTAAAAATGATTAAATAGCGTGTTACGGGTATATGTTATGGAATAATGAGCACATTCTGCGTCATTCCCAGAGCTAATGTTACCAAAATGAATATATTGGAAAGTGGTGTCAAGTTGTATCACTGTCTCGCATGATGCCATGGATGGTAGTGGGGTTTCAGTTGTTTGTTTTATACCTTAAATCATAAAAATACCACAAAAGAAGTAGAAGCAACCTCGTTTTTCCTCAGTGGCGGATCTAGCCCTAGTCCGAGTATCACGCTAAAAGAACTAACGTTTTAATTCTTAATAGCTTTTTGTATGATGATGGTCTTAAGAGACCATCATCATGTCCAAGCATGCTCTGAATCCACTTTAGTTCCTATCTCTCTATTGTCATTCAAGTTGAGTAGTGGAGTGTAACAGGTATGTGTAACAACTCACGAATACCAAGGATAACTTAACGAAAGCAATCGGAATTATATTCATTTCTTATCAGTAGTAGATATATATATATCCATCCAAATCTTCTCAAAGAACACTGCATAACAAATTATGTTCTATGTAAAGAATTTTATCGTACAGCAACAACCTACAGAAATATGGAGTGAAACTTCAGATTTCAACAGGTCGTTTAAACAAATCGCCAACAGATAGCGTAACTTTTAATAGTGGAAAATCACCTTCTAGAATATACATAGATTCCGATTGTTACATACATGCTGTTACTTTCACAAGCGAATCAAACAAATGACTAGTTGTAAAAGTTTGTTCTTTTAACTTGAACGTAATTAAAAAGATATTTACACTCCGAATTATGAATGAAAAGTTGAAATTTTAGTTCAAAGTTGAAATTTCTCGGTGCAGATGTTTTTGTTCCCACAATAATGGTTTGAACAAAATATTTGTTTGCACTTGACTTTACGGTTGCTTTTATAGTAGTGCCGAAGTAATGTCGTGTCATGAATGATGCGTATAAAGCAAAGCTATCCCAGGTAAGTAATAACATGGATGGTAAATCTAATGGTGTTGGTCCTTACGTTTTAGAATGAAAAATAGAAAATTATATATACATCGATATCGCAGTTTCAATTTGTACACATAGCCTACATTAACTCATCTACAGCGGTTTTTCTATCCCATCTTGGTCTCTCCCCTTAAAAGCAAAAAGTAATCAGATCGAGTGAGACGATAGACTAAGAAAAAATGTAGACTACCAAGAGTCGGTCCTCTGGTACACGGGAAAATCAGTTGCTCGCTAGAAAACTTAACTGAAATTTACTGAACGTGAAATCGAGATACATGACGATGTGACATTTTCCCTCCGCCAAATGTCAAATAAACACATACTATGTGAATCTGATTATCTCGATTTTCATGTAAGTAGGTAAGACTACTAGGTATTCCACATAAAAGAAAACCTTTTCTCATAACTATAATATTATAATTTAAATCATAGACATATGTTTAAATAGACAGCTTTATATTATAGTAATATCATCTTTTATGTGGGCTAACATTTTCTCAGCTAAGCTACTACGTAATTTGCAACATGTCGAAATAAACTACCATAAATTTTAAAAATACTGAAGTACTAAACAGCACATAAAACTAAGCGAAAAGCCCTGGCGACGAGGTTGCATAAAACTCATAATGGCAACTGTCTTCACTTTCACCATAGAATGCTTTCACTCAGAATTTATATTATAGTGTTTTTCTTGCACGTACATTCTTCTGAGCAGAAAATAGTTATCCTACCTAAATAGCCCGCTAAAGCTCCGCCTGGTCTATTACCACTCGTTGACTTTTGCCTTCACAACTTTACAGCTTGGCTGTAAAGCTTGCGCATGTGCATTGGAGATAACTAGCGGGTATATCCGATGCAACATAATATAATAGTTAAAACATTTCTTATGATATTCGAACCTTTTTACTACTCAAAGCAGAGGCGGACTCAGGACACACTTTTACCTAGTCACAGCACTGACATGGAGATTCATTCGAATCTTTTTACTCAAAAACAAACTTGTATTAGGTGCTATGAATTGCAAAAGCCTTAAACTCAACATCGAATCCAGTGCCGTTTATCTCTTCTTGATTATTAAGACGACGCCGTCCTAATAATCAAAAAGGGATAAACGGCGCTGGGTTCGAGGCTGCCTTAAACTCTCGTCAAAGACCATTATTCACCAAAAGGAAACAGGCCGGCCAATTATCTGATATATTGTAGTAGAATTGAAAAACACATTTTAAAGAAATAATCCTTTAACTAAAACAACTACCGAAGCAAGTGCCAGAAATATTAATTATATATAATTATAAAAATCAAAATTTAGAAAGGTTTTTTTGTGAAAAGGAAAAAGAAAGGTTTTTATTATTATTATTATTATTTTATTTTTACATTTGTTTAATTCCCTTTACACTCTAGATAAAAATCAGCAGAAACAAATATCGAAATATATTTTAATGGACGAATCAGATAGCCAGTTGAGCAAACTAATTTTGTACACGTAATTTTTTTCAGAAAACCAACAAAAACTCCTCAGACATATATTGACGACTTTATGAAGAAAAAATAAGGTTTTTTCAAAAAATTAATGATAATGAGCATTTACCCTAAGGCAATCAAAAACACCAAATTTTACCCCCCCCCCCCCCCCATGAAGAAAGAGAAAAGCATATACAATAGGGAGTTTACGAACAGTCTAAACTACGATGACAACGAAGATTCCATCTTAGTGTATATAGACTACATGCATTCTATCCTGCAGGATGGAATGCAAGTAGCCTTAATACACAAAGGCAAACACATAATCGTACAGTAACATTGTCATCATCGATGTACGAAAAGGTTTACATAGGCGCCACCCACAGCACGCTTAACCTAGTCATAGCAATGAAATATAACTGTTAGTTTTAAATATGTTAAGCGTTAGTTTTGAATTTGTTATCCCTCCTGTCATGAAACCACTTTTTATTTTCATCTCAGTATTACCCACTCTAAATGTTTTGAATATATTTTTTTAACAGTAAATATTTCATACTTTTAAGCTTAAAACATCTGCACATACCATATACGAAAGAGAATATTTTCACAAACACATATGTTTTGAATAAAGTGTTGAGGGTTGGTCGCAAACATTTGCTTGCTAGTTCGTTTCATTTTCATCTCAGATAAAGCGTCATTGTGCATATAAGGTATGCATAACGACACTTCTTCTGATTGAAAATTGTTGGTCGCGATTGTTAAGACGTTTCACAGAAACACTACGTATATAACTGCATTCCGGCCTTATTACTGACCGTATCATATTAATGAAATATATTCCCTAGTGGAATTTTAGATATTTTCTTAGAAAAAACCCACTTCGCTAATACAATACATGTCATTGCTTGAGAATATTACCCTTGTTCCCAGGGCTAAATGTCTCTTAAAGAATAACGAAGTTGTCGATGAGTTCGTTAAATTCGAATAAATTTTCGTTTTGTACAAAAACACTTAACTTAGGTATGGAAATTGATACGAATTTCCATACGAATTTTGTGGACGGTCCCTAACAAGGCGTAAATCTCAATGCTGACCATCACCTGAACAAGTGTTTTGAGTCATTATAATTTAAAAAAACATTCCAAAATCTTTAAAATAAATTCCTTGTGACTAAACACCAAACGGAAATGCTGCACATGATAACTACAATCAAGCGTATAAATATCTGTTCTTAAAGGGAACGTCTCGTATTCCATGCCATTTACAACTCAGAATAAGCGTATTTCAACATACAAGATGCTTTTCGTATGGGTTCGTCTCAAAAATTCGCTTATATTCGCTTCACAAATCGCTTCCTTTTCATCTCAGCTGAAGTGTTATTGTGCATACAAAGTATCCACAACAACACTCCATCTGAAATGAAATTTGATAGGAATGAAGCGAATTTATGAAGCGAATTTTGGAGACGGTTCCTAAGTCCTTTACACGTCGCAGAAAGTGATCTCCCAGCCAATTCAATATTTCAAGTCAGATATTTAACAAAATGTCGCTTTATTTCTTCTTTTTATTTTTCTTTCCACTTGGAACAGTTGGGGCACTAGTATCTGCTGATGCACCTTTTGATTGCCTGCCTTTCAATTTTGGTATCATTTCACCCAGAAGCTTCATTAACGCTTTCCCTACAAAGAAATGACAGAAAAATAAAATTTCATGACCGAAAAACGACGCCACAGCACTACTACGTCAGATTCCCTTAAAAATGGGCGAGCGTGAAATGAATGCAAATTGCACTCTAAAATTAGCGATAGGGTGTCTAAAATGATAATTTTACATTCAGTCGATTCTAACCTGAAATGTGTTGGTATAATTAATAGAAAGGTTGAACAATATAAGTAGTATTGACGACAAATACTCACGTGATACATAATCCGCATTGACTGGTAATCCATCACTGTCCTTTAACTGTACTCTTATACGTCCTTTACACAAAGCATCTTTGAAACTATCTCGAGGGTATTGTTTTTGCTATGAAGAAATGAAAATATTTAGATAATCCTAACTTCAAACGAACTGTGTCCAGTTGAAATTAGCTTTAATCTAATCAAAAAATATTCTCTACAAAAACTAGATGCTAATTTACGGTTTATAATCGTTAATTATTTTTAATATATTGTTAAAACAGCAGCGGACATTTTATTACAACCAATTTCTTGAGACCCACCATCTACAAAGAACATTTTTATCGCAGAAAAGGTGTCTTTGTGCATACTATGTATGCACAAAGACACTTCTCCTATGAAACATACAAATTTTGTCAATAGTCCGTAAATAAAATCGTAATAATTGCTTCAAATCGTTATGATTGAAATCGAATTGCTAACTCAGAGAATAATATAAACAGCCATGACTTAATCCTCACATAGTGTTAATTTCGGGGGGGGGGGGGGGTGCTGAAACCACAATTATTCCTCGTTAGTCACGCATTTTTACCAATATAGAGTTCCCCCTGCGATAACAGTATATATGTACACTGCACAATTAGAACTGACTATAGTGCGATAATACAGTACACAAAGTTTCAAATTTAGGTTACGTTTAAATATGTTAGTTCTCAAAACGTTTCTTTTTTAAATCAAGAAAAAGTGTATACATTTCTCCTACAGTGAAAAATGAGTTTTGTAAGATGGAACCAAGTTATCATCATTATCGTCCATAATGAAATGAGTTTTGTAAGATAGAACCAAGTTATCATCATTATCGTCCATAATGAAATGAGTTTTGTAAGATAGAACCAAGTTATCATCATTATCGTCCATAATGAAAAATATACAGCATAGAGTGCACTCACTAAACTTATCAAGTTATAGCAGTATCTTGTAAGTACAAAAAGCACAACAATGCCAAAGAATGGTATTGATATGCATAGACAAAAGCGTAATTGTATTACTATTTAGTAGATTTGCCATTGTTACAATTGTATGAAAATGGTATACATGATATAAGAAATCCATACAATCTGTTAGGGACCGTACCAATTTGCATCGCAATACGAACCATTTTCATCACAGAAGAAGTCTTTTTGTGCATTCTTTAGTATAAACAAAAAAACTCCTTTTGTATGAAAATTGATAAGAATTTCGATAGGAATTTTGTGGATGGTCCCTTAGGCACTACCGATAAACTGTGTATAACTTTTTATTCAAAAAAGTGTACAGTATAAAAAATTTGTTTTAAAATAAAACATAAAATACTACTCACGTCTTCTACAACACAGTTCAAATTATGATATTGGAGAACATCTCGCATTTCAGACACTTTGGGATTGTCAACAGCCTGAAAAAGTGAACATATTACTCATAACTACCTTTTATCATAAATTGCAACCCTCAGTATTTGTATTTTTGAGTTACTGAAGAAAATGACAATCACTTATATGAGAACAAAGTCATATGAATCATCATTCATAAAGAGTCTTTCTGCGCATACCAAGGAGTGTTTTCCGAGTTTAACATAGCACAAATCGCAATATTCAATATGCAAATGATATCTTTAATGTTATTACATACCAGAGCAGTATTTTAGAAGAGTCTTTATTAAGGTTACCAAAGAAACAATCCAGTCAAACAAAATTATTCTTAAATGCTTAAATGCCTGGTGGTAACTCAATGGTCATTATACAAAATAACAATCCTGAAGTCTTTACACATGGTGGGATCAACTTATGGTGGAGACACTGTGTACTGTAGATACATATTACAAACAACATTTGTATATATCGAAACTCATCAATTTTCATTCAGAAGAAGTGTCTATTATGCACAAATTACACTACATTCTGTGATGAAAATTTTATGATTTATGATAACATTTTGTGTGGTAGTCTCTTCATAAGTCATACCTTTGCTTTAGATATTTTACGTCCTTCTTCTTGAGTTTTGCGACTGTTGATATACGATGGATAAATAACAATCCACCTGTAAGAAGGAAGCAAAGAAAGTTAATCTTCATAACTTAACTCGTTTACCTGAATAAGCTGTAATAAACCGAGCATAACCATTAGTCCTAATCACGTCTTCAAAACATTTACCTTAGAAAGTATAACATCTGCGTTATGGTAGAAGAGAGTTGCAAATGGAGGCAAAGATACATACAGGTTATTAAATAACTTCCCCACAGTTGTTAATTTGTGGTACATATAAATAGGAAGTTTCATGCAATTTCCTGGTTCAATCTATTCAGCACCCATAGTTTCATGGGCTCCACCTGTAAACAAACATGAGTTCCACCTGCAAACAAAAAAAACAAAAGTCGGAAATATAAGAAGAGATGCGCTAGCTAGTCAAGATCTTTCAGATAAAAGCTCAACTTGATTTTGAACGTTGAGGGAGGAAACCTTTAAAGACTGTTTTTAATGCTTCAGTTTTATAACACCAAATTACCACCTCTAAAATCTTTTTAGTATCATGATTGTGTAGTATCTAGGCAAGGGAGAAATGGGGAACTAATTGAAGGTCTAGTTATCATCTACACTAAAGTGAGCTAGTTTTACTTCTTAATAACATAGTCTAAGTGTATAATAATGGCCAATTCCCCTGTACACCCCAAGGGATGTAGATGAAGCACAGGACATAACTGGACGACACACATCATAGGAGAAAACACCAGATTGTGGCAAGAAATTATCCAAATGTATAAATGATTACAGCAGTATTCGTGTGGAGTCTGTTAAATAAACAAATTAATAAAGATTAAAGGATGCACAAGTTGAGACTTTAAATTACTTTCAGTGAGATCTAAAAGTTTGAGATCAGGGCAAAGGTTTAAGACCAAAGCAGCTTGTATGAACTAGACGTGAATTTACGAGACCACTTTTTTGGCTCTTGTATTATAGGAATGGGAGTTTAAGTCAACTGCAAATGTATACTGAGGAGGGGTTAGAACTTTTTTGCAGTACATACGATGGAGAAACATTGCATTATGCATGTGAATAATATCAGTGAATTTTAGTATCCCTAATTGGGTGTACAGGGGGATCGTCAAAGTTAGCAAAACACATTAAACGCACAACACAGCTCTGCAAGGAAGATGTACGCTTAAAAGTTAAGATCATTGTTTGGCCCCATATTAGCGAGCAGTATATAATTCAGATGAGAATAAAACAAGGCATAGTAAATTGAAATTAAAACACTTTTAGGCACAATAATTCAATTTTGTAAATGATTGCTATGACATGCAGACTGTTGTGGGAAAATTTTCACATTATATCTATTAATAACTTTAACTGGGTATCTTTTGTTTTGTAATTAAACCATAAAACACTGGTTCACAGTTCAGTTCCCTGAATCTTCATCTTTGATACAGGGAGAAAAATCCCGTTCTGTGAGTGAGGGGGTTCACACCCTTGGCCTTGACTCATCAATTATGCTCGTTGTAATGGTGAGTGCTTAACCGAGAGAAAGGGGAGCAGCGGGCTTGAACCCACATAAAACTGAAATTTAACTTCTTGAAAATATTCTAGAAAATATACTAAAGATTAGAATTAGAAGGAAAAAGGCGATTATCTATATATGCCACAGTTAAGGGAGGATTTTCTTTTAGCTGAGAGGTCAATGGGGAAAATGTTTTCATATAGGCCAATTAATGGGGTAGATTATTGTACTAATGTAGTTCTCAGAGGCAAAACTGTAAAGGGCGAACAAACTGCTTGTCACGTGATGCATTTTGAATTGGCTTTAAGTAAAATGCATTTGATTCGCAAAAAGTTCCACTGGATTCGCAAATTGCGAGTTGCAATTTGCAAATCTACCCCCCTGCCCAAAAAAATATTTGGGGGGGGGGGGCTAAATTTAATACAGCTGGGGGATGGAAAATTTTTTGATTTCTGGGGGAACCTATTTACTTGGGGGACTCGACGTAGTTAAGGTTGCAATTCAAAAAATTATGCAAAATTTTAAGACGGGGGTTGTATTCAAAGTTGCTTCGT
>JAUCNQ010190321.1:0-14544 GCA_032352715.1 Bougainvillia muscus
CTTGGTAACATATGTGCAAAGTTTCATAAGTTTAGCATTAGTGGATCATGATTTTCATAGGGGGGGGGCCATAATGCAGTCTTTAAGCGTGTAAAAAAAGCCCAGTCTTAATAGGGTTAAACTTGGTATGGTTCTAGTCCAACTTATTCTGAACAGTTTGAAAAAAAATGGTTCATGTTGCGGAATCCGCGCCCCCCCCATACGGAATAGGGTTAATAGAGCTACACCACAGGTACACAGGACGTTTGTGAACAACGAGATCGGTTGACTATCAATTCTTTGATGAAACCCTTCAGATGTTTATTTATTTATATTAGTTACATTAATCTAGTATAAAAAGCTCGTCAATTAGTATGTTTAGTCTGTTCAACAACATAATCGGAACGGTTTCATTGATTGATTTATTTATTCTGAGTATTTTTACACGATAGGTACATCAGTGTTAAAAGTATAAGCTGGCACACTGGAGCATTAGTTTCATAAACTTTAACCATGAGTTTCTGAAAAATGTTAAATGGGCCATATTTTCCGAATTTCCAGTCGAGAATTGTATTTTCAAACTTTATTTGGACAAAAATACAGAAAAAAAAAGCTACGGGAGCATTTTACTGCAAATCACTGCTGTTTGATCTTTTAAGAAACTCCTTAAAATTTTAATAATTAATAATTAATGATATTTTTCTAAAGATGTCGTATTTATTTACCTTTAAACAGAATTTCCTAATTAGAACATGCTTTTACTTAGTCAAAGCAATAGAATGGAGATTGAAAGCATACTCAAACTCAATAATTCTTTCTTTCTTTCTTTCTTTCTTTCTTTCTTTCTTTCTTTCTTTTGATAACGATTTAACAGCAGGAGAGAAATATTAAAGCTCTATATATAACTATTGCTCTATATAAACATCACATTAGGGTTAAGGATAAAACAAAAATTGACTTATCCTCCAACAAGTTAAGTTAAACAAAGGATCGTTAACCTTAAGGCTAACGATCATTTTCCAACTATTAAAAATCAATCAGTTTAAGTCTCTATCTTGCTTTGACTAGATCTGAATAAGTTAACTAAACCTCGATAAAACTGTATAAAACACAATGTTATCCGATTGCAACTATACATCAGAAAGATACAAGACTTGTTTATATTATTGTTTTCAAGAAGACAATCGCTGTTTTATAATTAGATAGCATCATTTTCACGCAGTGACATTTGTTTTTACTTTTAGATTGGTACTGTCAAATATAAAGCATACTGTGAAGCACAGCCAACCATGGCTACATATAGTTCTTGCAACAGATGCCATTATCCGGGAATCTTTATTGGCAATTTTCCACAAGGACAAAGACTTTAAAAATGAGCCAGCACCTCACTATGGATTTGATCGAGATCCTATACTGTTATATAATGAACTGAGACAACCAGCAATTTATAATAATCTATTAACATTGTTCAACAAGAAAATTATTAAACAAGACCAATGGGATTTACTCTTTCCAGCAAGTACGGAGACAAATTCAAGTAAATTCGACATCACGCTACTTGGTATACTTAATAAAAATTTGAACGGCATAAAAACCAAAAATGGAAAAGTAAATAAGGAAAAGCTGGATGTTAATGATAAGACAATTCTTGGATTTGTAATTAAAGCACTAGTGTTTAGAAATTCTTTAAACCATTTCGGTTCCATAGCAGAAATGAATTCTGCCGAAGAAACTGTATTTTGGAATGAACTAACTGATATTGCTACAGGTTTGAAATACAAAGGCGACGTTACACAATATCAAACTGTAAACCTAGATACTGATACTGAAGAAATTATTAATGTATTTACAACATGGTTCGAAATACAATTAGATTTAACTAATGATAAGATTGAAGATTTAAAAGTAACCACAAACGGTCAACATGCTGAAATACAAAAGATACACAATCAAGAGTTGGAAGCGTCCGAGCAAGAATTAAAAGCGGGGCTAGAAAAACTTGAAGAAGAAATGAAAGAATTACGCTGCTTGACAGATGAAAGCAACCCAAAAAATATCGACCAATGTTTCAATGATCTTCATGAGTTAAAAAAACAAATGGACGGAATTACAATAAAGTTTGAGAATTTCACTGTTCAATTGAACAATAATTTGAAAGAGCTTCGTACTGAGTTGGATTCAGTGAAAGAAGATGTGAACATCATTAAAACAAACCAAATCAATACAAAGGGTAAGTTTAGAACACTTTGAGTAACTATATTACTCCACACAAGGTAGTTGTTAGCACAAGAATAATATGGCAAAATAAGAAGGATTCTTTAGGAAATTTAACCTCATTAAGTCTGGATCCAAACTTACGAAACTTTGCATAAAAAATATACAGCATATAACAAAGTATTACACGTCATTGATGTAGAAGTACTAAAACATCTGCTAACAAAGGCACAAATACATGTCAGGTCACAAAGGTTGCCGCCATTTGGATTTGTTATGGTCCGAATGCACTCCGGAAAATATGGTAACAGAAACAGGAAAATGGTAAATTTTCCGATTTTCATAGGAAGGACGTTTTACTCGCAAATTTCTTAAAACCATTAAATTTGTAAAAGTTTCATCCCGATTTTCACTTGAAATATCGTCCGGGGATAAGATTTCAATAAAATCAACAGTGAGTAAAAAATACATGTAAACAGAATTTCAATTTCATCTAAGCATATTTCTATGAACTAAGGTAAAGATTTTCGATTTTCATTTTGCCCATACAAATTGAGTAAAGACTTTACTTTTCAAGTAACGCGTTGTATTTCTGTCGGTAATGAGATAGTTAAAGAAGTTCTAAAAATAAAAACCTTCTTTTCAGAGATTAGTCAAAATATCTTTAAGATATCTTTACTTTGACCCCTACATGAACGACTTTAAAAGAAGAAATTTTCGCTGGAAGAAAATTTCGTGGTTTCGCAGTTTAGCCCAGCCGCGAATTCCTGCCGCAAAATTTACTCGACCGCGAAAATAAATTCCCGTGAAATTAAAAAAAGGTCTTTTTTCTTTCATTTTCCATGAATTTATGGTTTTAAAAAAGGTTGTTCCATGCCCCATACCCCGAAAATAAATTCTGAAATCTTTGCAAAACGGCGCGAAAATTAATTTCAATTAATATACAGTTTAGCAATATATATAGTATAGAAGTCATTAATATGTATCTTGTAGTCAAAGTTGTGTTCTCATATAACGATTTTACTGCAGGAATCGAAAGGTTTATCAATGCACATAGTATAGAATCCTTGTAGTGAAATGTTATACGAGCGCTTTAGCGCGAATAGTGAGCGAACAGAGTGAGAGAACGCCTATGGATACTTACCAAATAATTAAGTATGCGAACTTTCGCATCAGTTAAATGTAACCATTTCAGACGGGGTAAATATTAAACCAGGAAGTTTATTTATTTTGTGTAGGAAAACAAAACTTCTTTATTCATTCCATTCACAATTTTTAGAGGCTGATTTAACTATTGACAAGAGAGAAATACCACAAAACATTTCTAGCAGAGTTTATTTGAATATCATCATATCATGATTCCGTGCAAAAACTGAAGAAATCGTGTGGAACTTTCAAGAACTAAAACAGGATTGCCGCAGAAAGTCTCTTTCAAATACAAAGGAGATCTGGGAAATTTCATAGAGTTTTTAGGAGGTTTTTAAGGGAGATTTTTCCAACGAGAGTGCTTGTTTTCCACAAAATAAGGGGACAATAAGGGAGATTTAAATAATTTAAAGTCAAAGCTAAGGGGCCGCCAGTTACTTTTCTCATACGTGCGCAATGCAACATGTCCCATTGCATGCGCATGTGAAAATTCATTCGTGTCACATAGTGTAAAAAGTTCTGTAATGCAACAAAAATCTCTTTATGGAACAGAACCTGTGTCCTTGCAACACAGGGACAGAATAGATCCGAATCTGTTTTGTCCCCGTGTTCCTGGGACAAAATTACTGTTGCGGAACAATTTTTGATAATTTTTCCATAGTCTTCTTCTTGCATCATCCTTGACAGTCATTATAACAAAAAAACCCTGAAACAATTGTTAGGTGGCTCCACTGGGAACATGTTCAGGCGCATGAAATGGGACATGTTGAATTGCAATCTCATGAAAAAAGTCCCTCATGGCCCCTTAACTTAAGAAATGAATAAACACAAGAAGCAAATAAAAATAAAAAGCATGCTTTCAATATCCATAGCTAAATCTGGCAGTAACAAAAACTTTCCTTCATGAAAAAGATATTTACGGGAATTTAAGGGAGAAAATAAACTTTTCACAACTTTTTAAAGTAGATTAGGAGAGAATTGGGGAGGTTTTCCTATTAGGAGAGAATAAGGGAGTTTAGGCAAGGCCTGGCCACCCTGTAACCGTATTTTAATTAGTTCCACTTATTTCATATATTTTGGTTGATTTGTGATGGAAATTTTATGTTTTTTGTAAGTCCTTTAGAAACGTTCCGATTTAAAACAAAGGAACATCTATGGCCCTTAGAGGGTAGTTTAATTTTAGATTTAGATTTTTAGATTTAACAATAGAATTCTTATTTTCGTGGAACTCTTGGGACCACTTAATATAAGCAATAGGCAAAGGTAGTTCCGTATTCCCTCAAGGTTTACATTATCCCCGTGCTACATAATGTTCCTTCGTAATGTTTCTTTATCACTCTATTCATATTACAATATTGTAGAACTGAATTTTAGTAAAATAATTTAAGTACACACGAACTGAAATCAGTACCACATATACCTGATACTTTTATAATAAAATAATAGCCCTATGGGTTCTAATAAAGTTATATTTATAGCAGATATACATACCATCTTAGTACGTTATTATGTCTGAGAAGTGCATATTCAATAAAGCTCAATGGCAGAAAGCCTTAGGTGCCGAAAAAACATCAAGAAGATTGAAGCTTGTAACAAACAAAGACGGATTATATTTTTGTCCAGTATATACCTGGTAAACTGAAGGCTACCGATCGCAAAGAGGTTGCAGAAAGCATTATATCAGCGGGACATACCAAATACTGTCACCGATTACTGCTTGGGTTCTGTGCACTTAATTCCGGGATTTGTTGAACACTTACAAAGAGATTGGAATGTAGGATTTCCTGGCGTAATAGGCTATATGAACTCTCTATCGCATATGTTGGATTATCGCCATAGTAAAGGTCTCGATCCTAAAGAAGTTTCTATACTCATTGCAACGGAAGTGTATCTACATCGAAAGAAGAAGTATTTAACTAAGCAAATGAGAATACAGTGGAATGTTGTTCTAAGTGCTGAGTATTTGTCAACAATTAATTGCTGGGATTCCCTGGCTGATATGAGCGCTGTCATTCTATTTCCTGCAGATAAATTTGCACAAATTGTTTTAAATGCTTCCACTACTGAAACATTTGTAACCCCACACGAATTATCTTTCGCCACTTCAATTATTGTTGCCGTATTATTCTTACATGTTAAAGGAATCCGTTCTATGACATACCAATTTTTTGACAGTAGAAATGGTTGAAGCGTTAGGAAAAGACGATGGAATTATTGAGCAAACGCAATTTAAAACAAACTACAAGTACGGGTTTGACAGTTTAGTGATAACTGGCCATGTGAAAGATATGCTGACCGGATACATAACGTGCATCCGACCAAGACTGTATCCAAAATGCGATTACCTTCTAATTTCGAGAAATGGCACTCAATTAAGTCAGTTAAGTAACGTTCTTGGCCGTATGGTGTACTTGGGAGTTGGAAAGTACATTCACCCTACACGTGATAGACAAATAATTGAAACAGAAAGTTTGACCAAGTTAAACCAGATTGAGTAAGACACATTCTCAAGGGATCAGAAACATACTTCGCATGTGGCCAAGGTACACTACCAAAAATTAGTATCTCGTGAAACTGCTATTAAAGGGAAACAGTGTATGAACAAATTGTGTACAGCCGCAGACGTGCCTGGGTTAGCAGATAAAGATATGCAATCACTGGAGAAGAGTACACCAGAGATTCCATTAAACAACGCTCCTGTTCACTTCACCAAGTTACCATTAAAAAAGATACCTTTTTCGAAAGAAGAATACGCATTCTTGCGATCTAGAATGAAGAAATTCCTTGTAGGAAAATGGACATACCTTTTATAAGATGAACAGTTTTCGTTTCATCCTAGTACATTGTATCAAAGAGCCCAAAAACTGAGAATAAGAACTACAATTTTGTCAAAAATTTTACCTTTATAAATATGAACGTGACCTATAATATTTCTTTTTTAGAAAATTTCGATAAATGAAAGACATGTTTCTAAAAGGATTTGCCTGTGTTATAAATTGGAAGGGTAACATAACTCCAAAACGTACATTTTCAACTAAAAGCAAAGAGAAAATAAAGCATATGCTTTGGACCAGAGGATTCACTCATGCAATGAAATTTCGAACAGTTTTATTAACATACGTAAAAGGACTTCTTGCAAAGTTATTATTTAATTGATATTTTATTGAAAAGAGACAAATCTTTAATAATACGGAAAGACATAGAATTGTTATTGATGTTGGAAGTAAATGAGCAGAATAAATGTGCAAAATAATGAAATTTTATTTCCTTCCAAGTTGCCTAACCCAACAAACATCCAGGGAGGTTTTCCACCTATCCTTGTATCTACTTGTAACCCCTTATATCACTGTGTAATACCTTATATTGCCTTGTAACCCCTTGTAACCCCTTGTAACCCGTTGTAACGCACCCTGAAAGAATATGTTCATTTTTACTATTAGACGTCAAAAAGACCTTATATTGCCTTGTAACACCTTGTAACCCCTTGTAACCCGTTGTAACACGTTGTAATGCATCCTGAAAGAATATTTTTATTTTTACCATTAGGCGTCAAAAATACCTAATATTGCCTTGTGACACCCTGTAACCCCTTGTAACCCGTTGTAACCCGTTGTAACGCATCCTGATAGATTGTGTTTATTTTTACAATTAGACGTTAAAAAGACCTTATATTGCCTTGTAACCCCTTGTAACCCCTTGTAACCCCTTCTAACCCGTTGTAACGCATCCAGAAAGAATATATTTCTTTTTACCATTAGACGTCAAAAAGGCCTTATATTGCCTTGTAACCAATTGTAACCCATTGTAACCCGTTGTAACGCATCCTGAAAGAATATATTTACTTTTACCATTAGACGTCAAAAAGACCTTATATTGCCTTGCAACCCCTTGTAACCCGTTGTAACCCGTTGTAACCCCTTGTAAACCGTAGTAACGCAGCCTGAAAGAATATGTTTGTTTTACCATTAGACGTCAAAAAGACCTTATATTGCCTTGTAACCCCTTGTAACCCCTTGTAACCCCTTGTAACCCCTTGTAACCCCTTGTAAACCGTAGTAACGCAGCCTGAAAGAATATGTTTGTTTTACCATTAGACGCCAAAAATACCTTATACTGCCTTGTAACACCTTATAGCCCCTTGTAACATCTTGTAACCTGCTGTAACGCATCCTGAAAGAATATGTTTTTCTCACAAGTAGTCGACAAAAAGACCTTATATTGCCTTGTAACAACCCAATATGGCTTTCCACGGATTACAACAGGTTACAAAAGGTTATAAGGTGTTACAAGGGAATATGAGGTCTTCTTGACATTAAACTGTAAAATTAACATATTCTTTCAAGATGGGTTACAAAGGGTTACAAAAGATCATAAGGTGTTACAAGGGAATATGAGGTCTTCTTAACGTTAAACTGTAAAATTAAATTTTTCTTTCCGGCTGGGTTACAATGGGTTACAACAGGTTACAAAGGGTTACAAGGTGTTACAAAGTAATACTACGTCTTCTTGACGTTAAACTGTAAAATTAACTTATTCTTTTCAGTTGGGTTACAACGGGTTACAAAGGGTTACAAGGTGTTACAAGGTAATATTAAGTCTTCTTGACGATAAAATGTAAAATTAACTTATTCTTTCCAGTTGCGCTACATCGGGTTACAACAGGTTACAAAGGGTTACAAAGGTATATAAGGTGTAACAAGGCAATTTGAGGTCTTTTTGACGTCTAACGGTAAAATGAACATATTCCATACAATTTTTGCGATATGTATCATTATTTTTTATCAAAAAAAATTAAAAACAGCAACAAAAAAAAAATAAAAATAAAAAAGATAAATTAATAAATAAAAAAAATAAATAAATTGATTTTCACTGTGATACTCATGGGCCACCATACTGCAGGTTGTCAGAGAAAAACTTGAAAGTAAAACACCATTTTTTGGCAAAATTCGTATGGAAATTTGTACCATTTTCATCACAGAAAAAGTGTCTTCAAGCTACTTTAGGAACATACTTAGTATAGAATCCTTGAATATGTATCTTGTCATGAAAGGTTGTGTTATTATATAGCATATTTATTTACTGCTGGAATTAAAACTTTTAACAATATACATAGTATAGAATCCTTGAATATGTATCTTGTTTAAAAAGTTGAGTTATGATATAACAATTTCACTGCTGGAATCAAGAAGTTTAGCAATATGCATAGTGTAGAATGCTTTAATATCTAGTATCTTGTCATGAAATTTTGTATTATCATAAAACAATTTTACTACAGAAATCGAAAGGTGTAGTAATATACATAGTATAAAATCCTTGAATATATATTTTGTCATGGAAAGTTGTGTTTTTGATATAACAATTTTACTACTACAATCAAAAGGTTTTGCAACATAAATATTATAGAATGCTTTAATATATGTCATGTCATGAAATGTTGTATTATCATATAGCAATTTTACAGATATAGAAAGGTTTAGTAATACACACAGTGGTGGCATAGTATGCAGTAGTGGCACAGTGATAACACGTTGAGCTCATAATCGAAGTCCACGGTTCAAATCCAGGCCGAGGATCTTCTCAACGACACGTCTCTGGAAGTACTGCGGTCAATCTGTTCTTCCGTAAAGTAGTGATCGCCATGTTTCAGAGTCATAGAGTTGGCAAAAGTTTGTCAAAGCTCAGAGACGGATTATCAACTTGAGAGAGCTTGATGTAACTTCTCCGTTTGTAGTGGCTAGTGGTGTCACGGAAGAGAAGTAGTGATAGCCTTGGAAGAGGTAAAAAAGTTTAAAAAAAAAAGAAAAACAAAGGTGTAGAATCCTTGAACAAGATCTTGTCCTGAAATGTTGTGTTCTCAACGCAGAAGGCTGAGTTCGACATTTTGAAGGGAGTATTAGTAGCCCTATGATATTATAGTATAAATTGATAGAAAATCATAAAACAAAAAATTTGGCACAATTTTTAATTTCTGATATGATGTAATTCTTGAGTTAGAGCCTTCAAATAATTTGAACAAACTTATGTTACAATTTCAATGCTCATTTACTAGATTTTGAAATTATTAAAGTTTGAACTAATTCCCGTTATTTACAGTGTCTTAATACGATAAAAACTGCAAGACGGGGGATTAGGGTGGTTTAGTTTAATTATTAATTTCACTCTCTGTACTGCTCATTTCAGACGCGGTTAAGGGTGTAGCTATTCTTTAAATGCACTTTTTAAACAAATATCTATATTGCCGTTTAACCCCGGATTTGATGAAAACAGCCATATAACCCGTTGTAATATTTGAAAAATCTAAAACGAGGCATATTTTGACATTTAATTACATTTGGAATCGGCCAAAAACATCTGCATTTATCGAATATGGAGAATACTGCCGCGAAAAATTAATGCAGCCTTAAACTGCATTGAGTTATAATACAACGATTTTATTTTAGGTTTAGCAATATACATAGTATAGAATCCTTTAAGGTGTATCGTGTCACGAAATGTTGTGTTACCATATAGCAATTTTGAAACGAAAGGTTTCGTAATATACAAACTACATTATCGTTAACCTTATTAGCAGGGTAATAAGCCCGACCCTATTCTTGAAACTTTGCAACAATTTGTAAAAATCTATTTGGCATGTATTCAGAAATTTTTAGGAGTATACCTCCTTTGTTTTTGAAATTACAGCCTATTGGTTAGAACCGCCTATCAAACTTAGCATATTTCACTTTAAAATTATGGAAAACTGTTATCGATATAATTACCAAAATATTTAACGTTAAGCCTTGAAATTAGGCACAAATATTCATGATGCAATGTTGATTCCGAAAATGACGTTATTTACCGCATTACCGGAAAATATTCCGTTTTCCAGAAAAAGCTACCGGAAAACTTTCCGGAGATGGTTTTTTCCCCGATAATTCCATAATGGTGGCGAAATTTCTGCGAGAAATATTATTTCGAACTCTCTAGTGTAGTTTTATATGTTTTTTATTTCGAAATAATTTGATTTAATTTGACGAATCTTCTCTTTTAGAGAGGTACTCAAAAATCGTGATTTTCGGGCAAAATGGTGACGTCATATCAAATCTGACCCCACCCAAATATTCTGTTTGAGTTGTGTAACAACTGTGCAAAGTTTCAAGCCTATAGCATTTACGGTTCAGGAAAAAATTACGGGGGGCTATAATGTCCCCTCTTGGGTTTTCTTGCGTTAAATATGTATCTAGTCATGAAAAGATCGATATAACGATCTTACTACAGAAATCAAAAGTTTAGTAATATACATAGTACAAAATGCTTTAATATGTATCTTATCATGAAAGGTTGTGTTATCATATAGCAATTTTATTACGGAAATTGAAAGGTTTAGTAATATACATAGTATAGAAGCCTTGAATATGTATCTTATCTCGAAATGTTGAATTATCATTTAACAAGTTTACTACAAAATTCTTTAGTAATATACATAGCAATGAACCTCAAATATGTATCTTGTCATGAAAATTTGTGTTATCATATAGCAACTTTATCATAAGAATCTGAAGATTAAGTAATATACATGGTACAGAATCCTTAAATATATATCTTCTCATGAAAGTAGTGTTATCATATATCAATGCTATCACAGGAATCGAATGCTTTAGCAGTATACATTGTATAGATTCCTTAAATATGTATCTTTTCGCGTAATGCTGTGTTATCATATAACAATTTTGCTACGGGAATGAAAAGGTTTAGAAATATACATGGTTTCCTTAAATATATATCTTCTTATGAAAAGTTGTGCTATATATAGCAAATTTAATACAGAAACCGGAAGGTTTAGCAACATATATAGTACGGAATCCTTGAATAAGTAACTTATATGAAAAGAACACAGAAACAACAGAACTAGATTAAGTAGGAAGCGAAGATATAGCGGCGAATCTGAATGCAAACGTCTTTCTCAGAGTTGAACATCTCATTAATGGCAGTAAAGTTTACATTATCCACTATTGGCAGGACATTATAACGACTGTAAAACATATAGAAAACGTATTTTACCTTTAAATCGACTATACTCTAAAGATTCTAAAATTATAAACTTCTTTCATTTAGGTTTTATCTTCAGTTGTTACATAAATCATTTCAATTCCATCTAACATATTTTCTTTTTAATATAATAAATGATTTTCTGAAGTTTTTCTGTTTTTGTGTCTAACCAATCGGTTAAACTAATCGAACGAATAGAACAAACATTTTTTCGCAATAATGGTGCCGTAGACTTGTTTTCCTTTACAAAATAATAAATAATTATTATTTAAAAATTATCGTCCCTTCCTTCCAATCACTTCGAGTGACAACATATTAGAGGCAAATCAGAAACTTTTCAGTCAGAACAGACTGTTTCAAAAGCGAATGGAACAAATTAGCTGAAGAAACTCGAATCTAAACTTCTAAAATTTACTAAGACGTCAATTATACGACATTTATAATCCAAATGCCATCAAGATTTCTTACTCGTCTACGGGTAAATCGTGAACGCAAGTTTAAACACAACTTTTTCGACACACTGAATCCTCTATGTCCATGTAGCAATCAAACAAAATCGACTGTCCACTTCTTACTGCACTGCCTCTTTTACAGCGAACAAAAAAGGTGTCTCCTTGAATCTTTTGACAATATCACCAAGATTAGTGTATCCTCATTTACGAATGTTGAACTTATAGACCTCTTATTATATGGAATCGAAAAGTTTGGTTTAAATAGCAATAAACTTATTTTGAGTGCCACTATTTCATACATTGCACAAACTGATAGATTTAATGAATTTCTAACAAGCCTGTCTGATTTTTTAAACCTTCTTTCTTTTTTTAATGTTTGTTCTACCCTAACTTGGGCTATATAAGTCCAAGTTAGGGCTATATATAAGTTCGTGGTAGTCTTATATGTCAATCGCTGTCTGGTAGTTATTTGTAAAAAAATTCTTTATTACTATTACTTATTCTGTCCGGTCAAAGTAAATTATAATTTCTGACGTAAATAATTTTTCAGTTTGTATACACTACACAAAATCCTGCATAGAAGTTTTGTTATACTTTAGCGATTAAATACCCTGCTTATATGTGGAGTTTTACTCCGGATTTCTGTAGGTTGTTTGATAAAATCCGTAAAATAAAACATATTTTTGTTATGCAGTGAAAAGTTCGATTAGGTACGATTATTTAACTTTCATTATGCACTGTATATAGTAGGAATCTAATTATCCCTATATTTTGCACTAATTACTACCAAAACTCAAACAAATTACAATACCTAAAAAGTGCTGTTTTATTTATGAACCGACTCAAAAAATGGCTTTAAAGATTTTCTTCATTCTTATCATACTTTGTATGAAGCCTGATATCTCTTCTTAGATAAAGATAGAACTATTTTTGAAAAGAATTAAAGCGAGTTTTTAAGACGAACCTTTACTTAAACATACAATACCAAATTTTAACTTCCATCCATTTATAGCAATGCTTTCCTGTTAAAGATTGTTTCTAAGATTGTTTCTCTGTCTTCGCATAGTTTCTGGAACTTATATATTTTGATTTTCTGTAAATATAAAACCATCATTCGAGTCCTACATATAGTGATTTGTCGAGAGCCGAATGCCTTCAAACTGAATGAATGAGATCTTACTACCTTACCGGACATATCCCTGTCACACAAAATTTTCATCAAAATTATTCGTCGGTCGAAAATTTCGTCACTTTTGAAAAAATTTGTATCGGACAAAAGTATCGGACATTGGACTTATCATAGTAGGACAAAACTTTCGTCGGACAAAAATTTTTATCGGACAAAAATGTCGTCACCTTCCGAAATATCCGCCCCTTTTGTCCGATAAGATACCTTAAGGCCATAAACCAACGTTGATCAAGAATACCAAGCCTAAACTAAAACTGTTTTGATAAGTTAACTCTTTCTGCATTTTCATAAATTTATTTTTTAAATAAAATATCGAAAAGTAACTGTCGTAAAGAAAAAACGGTATTTTAAAAATTGAGTTGTTCCCCTTCGAACTATAGTTAAGTAATTTTAAAATTGCTTTGTATTTTCCAATGAATATACCGTACACAATGGGAGAACCTCGTATGGTATTGTATCTTCTAATAGAAGGTAGTTGGATAAAATCATGTTGAACATGATTGGATAAGGTAGTTGGAAATAACAGATTGAAATGAACATAACATTTACAGCTTAAGATGATCAAAAGTAACGTCTATAACAGTCATATAAGCGCAAATATCCATGTTTATAAGTTCATTTTGTATTGGTAAGGGGCCATAGAACTCGTATTGCAAATCCCACCATTTTTGTCACAAAAGAAGTGTTTTTGTGCATACAAAGACACTCCTTCTGAATGAAAATTGATAAGAAATTCCATACGAATTTTGCGATCCCTAACAAAAATACTATAAAGAACGAACAATAACGTTTAAGACATGTTGCCTTAGATCCTGCTGTAAATTATGCAACTACATAATCGATCTTTGTAATAAGAACCAAATTGAAGAATTTAGTTAACAGCGTTTTTGTTTTGGAGGCTGAAGACAGGTTGCAATGTACCTATATCATTTGATAAGCTCAAATTTAAGATCGATTTCCTTGTCTGTTTACGGACCATATAAGCACTTAAATGACGAAAGACATTGGGATCCAAGCTAGTGTATTTTAAGTTCTGACCAAAGTTTGTTGAAAATCGGTTGAATTTGACTTTGAATATACCTCAAATAATAGTATACAGTGCTTATAACTATACGCGACTATATGGCCACATAATTGTATCATGCTGAATTCGATGCTATGGATATCGTTTAAGTTTTAAGCCGTAATGTTTAATTTATTTAACGACCACAAAATCGGAGAGATTCTACCAAGGACCAGCTCCTAAGGCATTATAGAATGTCATTATATTCCGTGATACAGGCACTATGACCTTCACCTTCACCTCCGCACGAAATACTTTGGTTCAGGTTTGTATATTTTACTTTCACTATATCTCAAATAGCAGTACGCAATCTTTATAGCTATATTTCCACATAACTGTATCATACTGAATAGGATGCTGTGGATGGATTTCATTTAAGTTATAAGCTTTAACTCATTAGGGTTCGTCTCATAAATTCGCTTCAAATTCGTTTAAATTCGCTTCACAATTCGCTTCATTTTCACCTTAGATGA
>JAUCNQ010190432.1:0-14543 GCA_032352715.1 Bougainvillia muscus
GTCATATATATATACGGTATTAGTAAGCTAAAGCCCCCCCCCGAATGTCTCATTTTTTTCTTCTTGTGATGCCTTTCCTTTTTCATCTAAGCCCCTGCTCCCCTCCCCCCCACTTTCAAATACGCTCCGCCGGGTCTGAAATCGCTGATGGTGGGTAACACGTTATCAGTATTACTGCTACAGCCTTTGTGTGAAAATATCGTCCCGACGTATGTGCACGAGAGCGATCACTTGCGTCTCCAACGAAAGCCTGCGCTACTGATAATTTCTCCAACTTTACAGGTCAATTAAATTAGCTAACGATAGAAAAATTATCGCTGGCGATAAAATTAAGTTTGATGCCCAATAAAAATATTACCGATGGCGAGAATATTTCATCCTCCAATAAAAATATTATCACTGACAATAAAATATTATTCAATGTCTGATTTAAGTATTTTTGGCTGGAGATGCTGAGACGGATTCAGAACATGCTTTTACTATATATCAGTAAAATTGAGACTCAAAGACATTAATGTTTATTTGCTTAATGTATGATGATGGTCTGTTAAGAGCCATCAACATACATACAGATATTAAGTATTAAAACCTTTAATTCTCCATCGTCATGCTCTGTCTATGGCTAGATCCGCTACTGTAATGTTAGTAAACAAAGACATTTTCAAGGCAAATTCAAGAATTGTTGAACCAAACATGTCCAGATCTAATTAAAAAAGTTGCAACGACTGAAGGGGTGGTCTTCGTGACTATCCGAATGAACTAGAAATCCACGTTTATTCCATTTTATGTTTAAGTAGATATTCACAAATCACTGGTAAAAACTTAAAGCTGTTGGTTACACTTTTTATTACTTCATAAATTACAGCTAACAAAACAAATATAAATAGCAAAGTCAAAAAAAGTACACTACTTCTCATCCACGACACCACTAGCCACTACTAGGGGAGAAGCTAAATCAAGCCCTCTTAAGTTATTAATCCGTCTCTGAGCTTTAACATATTTCTGTGGATACTATGCATACTGTGCGTACTTTGTAGCGCCTATTTTAGACCTTTAAAGGTTCCGTCAATCGGACCCTTTTCCTTAAATTATCGCAGTGAAAGTGCCCCTTTTATGTAAAAGAGTCATAAAAATATTTTTAGGTCTCAATTACATAAACATTGCCCTTTTTCGACTGATTAGACACTGCCCTCCTATTCTAGAATAGGCCCTGCTTTATATACTTTGTATGCGCAATATGACGCTTCATGAAAATGAAACGATCGGTAAAACGAATGTTTTTGAAATATTTTTGCGAGAGAGAAGTTGAAAAGGTTAACTCAAAATAGTTTTATATATTGTAATGTACCATACGGTATCAACTGCAATTTATAAGGGACGGTCCACAAAATTCGTATCGTTATACGAACCATTTTCATCGCAGAAGGAGTGTTTTTGTGCATAATTAGTATAAAAACTCCTTCTGTATGAAAATTGATACGAATTTCGATACGAATATTGTGGACGGTCCGTAATCATGTGAGGAATTTTAGACTTTAAGTTAACTAATTCAGTACCAAAGATACAAGTGATTACAAATCATTGTTCGATTTAAAAAATGATCCGTTATCACAGCGGCTTGCGCCACTGATTGAGTTAAAATACAACAAAGCTTTCAATAACAATAACCGAATACAAAAAAGTAAAACAAACAATAAAAAATCCACTGAAACAAAGAGCGTTCTCAGGATTACCGCAATCAGAGGTGGATGGTAATGAGAGGTTACAGGCGGATTAATGCCTTTACTTAGTCAAAGCCGTAAACTGAAGACTTAAAGTCATTAAATTGTAATTGCTGATGTCGGGAGATGGGACTCTAAAGACCCGTCATAATACATAAAGGAATTAAGAAATAAAACCTCTAGTTCTTCTTCGTAATGTTCTGACTTCGGCTGGATCTGCCACTGGAGTTCATCAGATTAGAAAACTCATTACTGGATGCAAAATCTACTGGCTAATGTTGTAGAGTAGGGGTGTGGTATTTGTAGTGATAGTCTTGTAAGGAGTACCTTAAGATGATAACATTTTTGCTTTGACTTATTTTCGCGAGTCCGATTTTCGGTGGATTTTGCGTGGATTTTTTTTTTTACGTTTTACATTTCTTTCCATACTGTAAAGTGAAAAATAAATAAGAAAATGATCAATTAATTTTTTCTTCTTAATTTTTGCGTGAATTTATTTATGTGAATTGTCAGAACCCCGAGGTTTTGCATGGACTTATATTTGCGAAATTGCCCAAACTTCGCATAAAATTCGCAAAAATTAATCCCCATAAAATTTTATCACCTTAAGGTAGATTAGATGTGAATTAGCAAGCAAACAATCAGTTTCAATCAATCACTTATTTACTTCTGACATTTCACAAACATAAAAATTATGATCTGACTTCAGGTGATATCATCTTATGGAATCAGTATCAGTAATACTCATTCAGTGCCGGGGATGTAAGGGATTACTACCTTTATAGTATAAAATTTGGCAGGTATTAATCTCTGCTAATTTGGAGAATATCGGCCAAATTCGCAAAATAATTACCCACAAAACGTTGCGATACTAGTGATTCGCAAAAATAAATACTAGCAAAAACATTTATCCTTCTCCTTTAATACCCTTTTGCTTTATTTTCTATGAAAACTACGGATTTAATAACTAAATCAACTCTTCGCAAAAATTCACAAAAACAAATACGCATATTTTCTTCACAATATATAATATTGAATTCGCAAATACATAAAATAAATACGAAAACCCGCAAAATGCAGTCAAAATTGATTTCGCAAATATAAGTACCAGCAAAAATTTCTACTAAAAATGTAATCAATGTTTGATTTGTGCTACGGAAGAAGCACAAATCAATCAATGATTGGTAATCACAGCTGCTAGATATATACATCTTATAGTTTACTTACTTCGTTATAGTCTTTTTCAAACTTTGAAAATAACTTCAAATAAATAAGGAAACAGTAGGCAAAATGTTATTTAATAGAAAATAAAATAAATATTTCTTGTTTCAAATCAAACTGGTTAAACGAGAAATATTATCTCATTTATATAATAAAATTCGGTTAAAAAACGAAACAAGTTAAAATTTAGCAAAAGCTTTTCAATGCGAATGCATCATCTTCAGTGCTATGATATAGAATATAAAATTATCTCATTTAATATGCACAAATGATAATTTAAATATGATGCAAATTTAATTTACAGCAATGAAAATATGTCGTGTTAAAATATTTCATTGAATTATTTGAGCATTTGAATTTTGGAATAATTCATTCAAAACATTGGTGTACCACCATGGTAAATAATTCTTGAATCAGGTTTAAATTTTGCCTATTGGGTTTAAATTTCTCCATTTCAAATTAAACCAGTTTGATTTGAAACTCGAAATATTATTTTTTCTTCTATATAGAATAAACCTTTTGCATGTTGTTTTCAGAAACGTGCGCTATTTACTATTAAGTTATTTTTAAAGTTTTGAGTGGACAATAGCGAAGTGAAAAAGCAACCAAGTACAAATAGAACTTGAAGTTTTTAAAAATATACCCGGTTCACATGAAATTTTGCTAAAACATTTATCAGCCACAAAAATTTGAAAATAATTCATTGTATTCCAGGGCCTTTAAATTTTATATTATTATGAGAATGAAGATATAATAGTAAATAAATCTTCAAGACATTAGCGGATAAAAATGTTTTCTGACTCATTTTCCGATGCTGTTTGTTTAACATTTTGATATCTTTATTTTTAAATTAATGTGACTATGACTACATAGAGACACATAGAAACATAGAAACATAGAAACATCATCACTTCAGATAACAAATATTTCTCAATTTCGAAACTTCTTCTTTTCTGTATCAAAGACTTCTGGACTAAAGACAAAATACTGCTTTTAAGGGCACGAAATTTTGTGGACAGAAACTTTCGTGATTTCGAGAAATTGGCCATTTTCGCAAAAGTTTGTGCGGCAAAATATTGTAAATGAAAATTCAAGAAAGTTTTTTCAATGATATTGCGCTTAAATATAGATTGGAGAAATTTTATTCCAGGAGATCTGTCGCAAAAGTTTTGTCTACCAAATTCCCTCCTTAACTCCAAATCGCTACAGTTTTTACTGCTAAATTCAGCAACCATTTGAAATTCGCGAATGTTGAAGCAAAAGCTTTTCGCAATTTTTTTTCCTCACGAAAGCTTCTTCCTGCTCAAAGTATACTATACAATTTGTTTTAGATACTTTAACGGCATTAATTTCGGTGGGTACTTATTTTTACGAGTTTTCGTGAATTTATACTTTTTTGGCGAAATTAAATACCTGCGAAATGTCAATTCGCGAAAATAAATACCCACGATAAATCAAAAACAATACTACTTAGCAAAAATAAATAATTATTTTCTCCCATTTCTGATTTCAAGCATTGATTCTTTCGTCTGTTGCTACACTGCATGGTGTAGCTTGAATAAATTTTCTTTTTACTGTTCTTTTTTAATTTTGAGTAGATTACTTTACTATTCAAAGATTTGAGCCATTCGCGAAAATAAATCCCCGCGAATAATCCTTAAATTGTCAATTTGCAAAGAAGAAAAAAAAAGAACTTGTTTTGGACTTGCAAAAATAATTACCCGCAAAAATTAGTACCCTTAAGGAAGTACGCATAGAGACATTTCTTCTGAAAGAAATTGTTCGGAGCAAGGCAAATGTTTACACAAAAGATTATATATCTGATGATTAGTATCCATCTACTTTTTTCTGCCTTAGACTGTAATTAATCAAATTCAAAGGATGTGAATTTAGGCATTTACAGTAGGCCATTTGATTACGGTAGCGAACAAACAGTTCAACTGTCCAAACCATATCATTGAGAAGGAGTTTGAATTGAGAAAATTAGTTTGAACAAGGCGCTTCTTCTCATGAGACAATATTACAATTTGTGATAAGTTGCTTTCTCACAAGACGTAATATAATGTTACGGCAGAAAACGTTTTCATAACTGTACTTCCCAGAAACGCGCTACAATGCTACAATACCACCATACACTGTCCAAACCAGTATTTTATCATTCACTTCGGTGAACGCCACATGCATGTGATTTAAATAAGGATAACAACGTATGCTAACATACTTCTCAAGATGATGATTGATAAACGTACAATTACAGCTAGCATGATTAAATGATAGGTTTTCTGATGACTCCTGTAATGCAGAAATGTTGACCGTAAAACATCGTATCGATAATTCGTTAAGAACTTTTACTTTGTATTTTTTCTTCAACTCTCTTTTCATAACCCGCAATAGTTTGTCATAAAATGGACAGCATTTATTGATTGCTTCACGTGTCACATCTTCACTCGTGCTCAGAGTTTGTTTACTGAAATCAATAATTAAATGATTGAAAATACCTGTTTCACACTCTCTTCCAAGCTCATTTTTACACTCCCAATCACCAAGAGGACAAGCACAAGATTTCGAAGTATTTAATGTTATTGGAGTTTTTAGAGTCCTAGTAATAGCTCCACCCACGTATTCATTAGTAGCAAACGCAGCTAATGTTTCTTTATACTGAACATCAGGTGGGTCAAAATCATCGTCGTTAGCAAATTTTAAAGTGTCATCACCCTCATACCAACGATATTTGTATTTCTTTCCATCCAGGGTGAAGCGCTTATCCCAGGCGTTTAACGTTTTTTCTACAGGTATGATACCGTCTCCAATACCGTCTCCAATTAAATCACACTCATCAACTTCTTCTAATTCCCTTATATCACATCCCACATGATCTTCCAATGGTTCACAACCAACAAACTCTTGTGAAAACATGCTGGCCATAAAGCGTCGATCCATACTAGCTGAAAGATCTTTCAAAGGAACAGGCTTATCACCTCTCTGCATGACTTTCATTACTGCACCATAGCATGGCCTCTTATAAAAGACATCCCTTAACAGATTTTTTAATGGTATTGCAACAGCCTCGTGTTTATCTACATCATAACTAACGGTGTATGTGTTTGAGTGTTCAGAATTTCCTATTAAAAATACCGAGTATATAGCTAAAACACGGCAACAGTCCTCTACATTTGCTTTAAAAAATTCAATGTCCGGATAAGCAAAATGTGTGTGTATACCACGTGCATGTATTAATGATGGAATAAGCCAAATCTCTTCAAGTTTACGCTTTACTGAATACAGACCCGGCATAGCATCAACAACAATATGCATTTCTTTCTCTGTCAAATATTGCATAACTTGCATCCAAACTTCAGGCGGAAAAATAAAATATGGTGCGTGTGATACTTCCAGATCTTCATCCTGTTGAGAACTTTGTGAAAAAGACCCATCTGTTGCTAAACTTCCTTGGGAGCAACTTTGAGACCAGTTAAAATCACTTAACACACCATTGGACCAATTTTCAAGTATATCCTGGGTTGGATAGGAATATCGTAATGACAAGCATTTCTCATATAGGTCATTAGCAGTGAAAGCAGATGTTGTCTTTAGAAAAGAGGTTTCTAATCTCTGTGCCATACGGAAAAAATTTAAACACCTTAGATAATCTTCTTTTTCTTCGGATGAAACAGAAAATCCAACAGCCTCTGATCGTTTCACAATGATATCTGTTTTAATAATATACTTACATCTACTCAATTGTTCCAGTTTTAAAGGAGCACTTTCGTGAATGATATTTTGAGTAAAGATAACAGCATCTCCACAGGAAGGTTTGACAGACATAACATCATACCCATGGGAAAGAGTACTGTTATGTTGCAGCTCCTCTTTCATTGTCATACCTTTACATTCCTTGGTTTTGTCAGCATCTTTAGGAAAATAAAAGTTGGTTTCACCTCCAACAAAGTCCTTTTCTATATCATTTAAATAAATAACAAGTGACATAATTGAACGTTCATCTCCAGATGGACAAAACTGAGCATCTCTATGTGGACCAAATGCTGCTTGGCAACGGCTATCATATAGATTAAATCTCATTGCTTCGTTTATTCCAGAAAACTCCCATTTATCCTTTGCAACATTAAAACCCAGCGGAAATATCTTCTGTTCACCGTACACTTGTTGTAAAGGAATCTTGATTCTTCTCCAAATCAATTCAGCAAACTTATCGTCGAAAATGACCATTCTGAGGGTATTTCGTTTATGGTCATGTCCACTGACATTTTGAAGTGTCAACTCTTTGCAATGGCTTATTACATCTAAAGCTTCTTCTCTAGAAAGAATACTCTTAACAGTAAATAATTTCTGGTTCAGAATATCATTAGCATAAAGACTTTTAATGGAAGGTTTTTGGACGATTGGATGAGAGAAATCGGGTAGTAGACTAAATCTGGTTGACCAATCAAGCGTATGTAAAGAAGAACCAGCAATTAAGTAAGGTTTTCCAAGTAAATCCAACGAAACATCTTCCTTCAAGGGTTTGTAATTTTTCTATGTAAAGTAATATATCAATTGTTTTATTAAGGTAATCTCATCATTGATTAATAATAAGACACATAGCACAAACCTGGTCTGGTCAAACATTTGTATAGAAAAAATATAGAAAAAATGGTTAGTGCTCTCTCGAATTCATGGACAATATTCGTGAAAATGAATTTGTCCGCCACCAGTTTACTACATAATTAGAGGTGTCCGCCTTTTGGATAGTTTACTAGAAAATCGAATGCTTTTGAATTGGTGAGATTGATTTTTTATTTAACCTACGAGTCTGTGCATCTACATTGATTAGATCATTTTAGCAATCACTAATTTTAGCGAAATTTGCCTGTATTCGCGAAAATTTATGTTCACCGATTCACGAAAATTAATTGTAGAGATATTTTTTAATTTCTCTTTTAAATAATGACAGTCTTATTTACTGTTTTTTTCTTCTTTCTGCTTTAAACTTTTATTAAGAGTAGAAATGATACAATGTGCATAAACTAAACGTATTTAATTACTTTTCGCGAAATGCAACTTTTTGGAACTTGCCAACATTAATGTTGGGAAAATTAAGACACTTAAGATAATTGAACATACCATACTAAAAGGTATATGAAAAAATGTGGTTGTATCGTGTTTAGGTGAAGAGACGTACCTGAAAGAACTTTGAAGTAACATGATGTTTGAGTACTTTTTTACGTCGAGATCGGTCGTCTAATTTATCACTATCATTGTCATCATCAGCAGCATCATCGTCTGCGTCCAATTGATCTTCGTCTGATTCTGAAGATTCCCATCCATACTCTTCTGTGTCTCTTAATATTATCTAAAGAAAATAAATCTTTATTCATATCTTAGATCAGTTGTACTGTCTTATACATATAGCAAAAATCAAGTTATGATTCAGACTTTAATATATTTGATTTGTTTGAGATATAGAGTTGAGATATCTGTATGTACTCTCCTAAATCTCCCCTAATAAGGAAATTTCACTGTTATTAAGACCCTCCTCCCCTTTATTCTACATGAAATGCAATTAAAGCATTCGCACAAAATAGGAACAGCAGGTTTAGTTAGGAAATAAACTGTTTTATAGACAAACATTCTATTTTAGGTGGACCTCTAAAAGGCTCAGCAGAGATCACATGCCTAAAGTAAGGTAAAAGTGCACAAATATCGATAAAAATAATTATTCGAGGAAACAAGAGCTATTCAATACTTTCATGCACTTCAAGTGTTGTGTTCGCAAAGGACTTATCCCACCCAACTCCTACAGCAGGCAGGCATGCGTGTGGTAATGCAAACGCACACAACAGTGCCGAAGCACTTGCTGCAAGACTTTTAAAGCATATATTATGGCCAGTTTTGCGCCATACATTAAAACCTTTCTAGCAATATGCTAAATTATTACCCCCTTCAAGAGTCAATCCGCAAAAAAATTCTCCCGCATTCAATACTTTATTGGGATTAAATTTTGCGAGCTCAAAAAATTTGCAAGATTAACAGAATTTTGGCGAATAAACCATTTTCAAATATTCTGCGAGAACTTAGCTTTGCGAAAAGCCGTTTTGTACTAAAAAAAATATAAAAAAAACTTTTTCTTTAATACTTTACAACTACTAAGATATTTATATATTACCAATCTTCTTCTTCATCAAAAATGAATGCATCAAATGCATTGCGGTCAAGTTCCTTTTCACACTGAGTCTGAATCGATTTACATGTAAAGCAAAAAGGTGACAAGCAGTAGTTTTAATTTTGTGAGCGATGTTCATTACTATCGTGGCTTGCCCCACTAAGCTCAAGGGAGCTTATTTCGAGGAGGGGCAATGGCTTAAGTGGACGGTTCTGGAGTATTTAATGCTCTTCTGAGCGACACAGTCACACAGATGTGATAGTGCTTTCCTAGACAACCCCATGCAACACCCAATGATCACATTGTGTCTATATATCTGTCATATCTGTCCAATGTCCCTCACATGGTATGGGCTGACCCGATGAGCCGCTTTTTCAAACATGATTCCAAGCTTGTCGAGCACGGGTTTCGAACCCTGGACCATCAGATTACAAATCCGATAACTTGACCATTAGACCACGTCTCCCTGGTTACTTCAAATTCCGAGAGGATTTATTTTCGTGAATAGCCCCTTTGCAAATATTTCGTGAGGACTTAATTTCGCGAAACCGCCCAAAATTCGCGAAATATAATCCTTGAGAAAATTAATCCTATTAACGTAGGTTTGGAAATGCTTATTTGTTTTTTTTAAAAATTCACTTTTTGCTGAATCCACAAATTCTTAGATTTTTGGCTATTAAGTCCCGCAAATCACGATTTTTTTGAGGTCAAATTCTTTATTGTGAGAGACACTTGTTAAATATAACAACATTGTATTTTTATTGCCCCATGGTGAAAGGAGGATCTTTCAAAGCATTGAACAACGTAAATTATCAGGGTCCAGTTGCTCAAACATGGATTAAACTCTGATTAGCTTAATCCTCTGGTATTAAATCTGACCTTTAACCAGTCAGAGGTGATTTCTAATCAATTGGTTAAAATCAGAAGTAATACGAGATTAAGCTAATCCAATTTTTATCAACATAATAAACCTTTCTAATTTACAATGAATGCAGCTAGACCGACAAACTCTATCTTCCAATCGATATATTAGTACATTGAACTGTGACTTAGCAATATTTGACAAGGTTTTATAATCAGATGTTTCTCCGCTTTCATTTGGCACTTTTATCAATTGGCAAGATATCAATTTGGTTATCAAACGTATTATATACCAAGAGTTAGCAAATTCTATGTACATTTTGAGAATCGATGTTAACAGCTTTGATTCTGTTACTTTTGGGCAAATTTTTGCACTCCGCTGCAGTGCCAAACAAAAATGCAGTTTTGAGGTACTACTTGTTCAAAAAAAATGATTAAAGTTTGTGTATCTCTAGTGTATACCTGGCTAAACAGCTTAGAAAGTGGAGAAATATACTAAGGATTTCAACGAAAGGCGTGCAGGGTGCTGCTCAGTACGCTAATAGTAGATTCTCCTTCACAGGTTGCTTAGACGACAGGCTCAATACAAAGGAACTAAGTCAGAAATACTTCATCTAATGCTTCTTTTATTGTTTAATTTTTTGCTTCATTCTACACAATTAGCAAAGGATAATATGAATACTGCTGGAAAATGAACATAAATAATATGCAGACCAGATAAAACGACAGATTTTAAGAACGAAGTCTTAAGAAAAGACTGAGAAAAAGTAGGTAGTATTCTTTGCAAACTCTAATTATGTTGTATATCTGATCAGAAAAATAATTAGTTCCCTCAAGACACTGCACTATTCTAATTTTGAAATTTAAACCTAAAACAGAATCAACTGTCACTTATTATCTCACTTATAATTCAACATTGCTTTCACTGTCAGCGTCTTCTTCATCATCAATATCTGATAACACTTCGACGTAGGGAAGGTGAAAAAGCAAATAAAAATAATATTAAAAAATATATTAATATATAACGAAGCAAACAATTCTAGCACTCTTTGTGATATCAATAAGTTATAAGAACCCTGGTCACGCATACCAAAAGGTCATCCAATGGCCCGCAATGGTCACCAGGAGGCCCCAGGGCTCTTTTTCACACTCCTTAAAACTTTAACCGGATTATTTTTAACTAAATAAATACTGATACTACAAATGTGACTAGGGTTATTGCTGGGATCGTCCCACCCAAAGATTAGACCGAATGTCAGTTGAAGATAAAAAAAAGTGTAATTCCGAAACAAAACAGGTTTCCCCTAAGCTGGAACAGCAAAAAGGCTTCCGACTCTCTATGCTGAACCAACATCGTCACGATCCTATCGAGAATCCTGAAACCTTCTAGGGTTTGTGTCACCACCCCTAGAGAAACTCGCCAGATTTGTGGCTTGCACAAACCTAACCTTCAATTTGCAACAAGAATGACTGGGGTTAAACGAGGGATTGTCAAACGCTTAGGCATTCATTAGACACATGTCTCTTTGCGGGAGTTCATCACAGCAATACAGTGATCTGAATTACTAATTTCGGCTGTGTTTAAAGTTTTCCAAACTGAAAGTGGCACAGTGGATGTCACATATATTATACAAAAAAAAAAGAATTGAATATACATGGTTTTTATTTTTAAGTAATATTTATACACGATAACATAGCTAGTTATAAAAAATACTTTTATCTAATAGAAAGTAAAGAGAACTTCTTATCAAATTTTACTTCAGGACACCTCCAGTATGAAGGTCTGGAACGCAGTACTGTATATATGCTTTAAAATAACAAAGCTTACCTGATCAGGTTTAGATTTTTGACCACCAGAATCTAATGACATTCTCGAATTGCTTATTTCTATATGTTTTCTACTAATCTAAGAGATAAATATATATATGTTAACACATTTTTTCACGAAGTTAAGTTAAATGTTTACAATTTCAAATTTCAATTTCTTATTCAATGTAGAAGACACAAATCGAAGGTTTAGAACCGTGATTATTTGAACTTTACAATAATTTCACATTTGATTTGCGTCAGATATAAAAAGGAAATCCCCCATGGTTCATAAAGAATCAAAGCATTGTCCTATGCAATAACAATGATGCTATTTTCCTGATTCCGCATTATTGGAGATCCACCTGATTTTTTTGCCATCTCATTAAAAATTGAAAATATTATCCTTTATCTTAACAAATTGACATTGAGCCTGGTCTGTAAAGTATGCATGATTATCCCTGCATGATCACAACCAGTGGTCTTTAATTAACATAACCCTAAGCCACTGGTGTAGAATGAGGCAAAATACTGAGCATTAAACAATAATAGAAGCATTAGACGACGTAATTCTCACTGAGTTTCTTTGTATGGAATCTGCCGTCTAAGGACCTTGTAAAGGAGTCTACTGCTAATTTTACTGACCAGATAACTCTGAATGCCTTAAGTTGAGATCCTTATTTGAGATCATATCTTTCTACACTTACCAAGAGATTTAGTGAGGTATATAGTAGAGATACAGGAGCTTTAATCATTTTTGAGAAAATTTGCTTAAGTAAATCATGTAAAATGGTGGAAAAATACAGCAATCTGGTCTGTAAAATATACATGTAGTACTATTTATCCCACCAATCATTACTTTTGTATAATTTCAATCTCAGACTTAACTGCAAAATAGCTATTAAAATGCATAGAAATACCTTAGAAAGGAGATAAAGACAATGTGGTAATAGTACCCAAAACTGCATTATTCGCTTTTTGAAAAATAAGGCACTGCAGCAGAGTGCAAAAAATGGCTCAAAAGTGACAGAATCAAAGATTTTAACATCCATTTTCAAAATTTACATAAACTTTCCTAACTTTTGGTTCATAATACGTTTGATCACCGAATTGATACCAAAATGCCCCCAAATCGTCATTAGCTCAAAATCGAAAGCCTCAATAATCTTTGTTAAAGGCGCTCCAAAATTGTAATTTGTCATAGACATAAAACACCCATTTTTATTATTTTCATTTTCATTTTTGATTTATTATTGGAATTAATATAAAGAACCCATTAAGATTTAATAAAAAGTTACGTTGCGTATACCAAAAAAGTCTTTGTTAAATATTTCCTTAAAAGTAATTTAGTGGGGCACGTTAAACCATAAGATGTTGATGAGGAGGATCACATTTCGGAGCAACTTTAAAAATTGTGTAGGTTAAACAAAGCGTCTCGAAATCCCCCCGCCCATTGTTGTTTGAGCAATTTAGCAGAGACCATTATTAGCATAGTAAATCTTAAACTGTAAGATAAATACAGGTTCCATAGCTGCTATTTTCCGTAATCTTAAAGTTTCCATGTGGTCGCTAGCATTTTAAACACTAACGAATAGTTGTTAATTATGTACACAGTCATACTAACTGTGTTATGTCTTAAGGCAATAGGAATGCAATGACGTCATTAATAAGAAAAATGAATGAACGTTATTTTCTACTCATATTTCACACCTTTGAAAAGAAACAACATAATTTTTAATTAATTCATGGAAACTGACATCAATTAATTAAAAATTATGTTTTTTTAAATTAGTGTGTGAAATTACAATAGTCGTAATGTGTAAGTTTTAGCTCACTGTATTCAATACCGAAGCTATGTTTCTCAATAGGCCAAATTTATGTTTTCCCTAGAAAATTAAATTAGAAAATTGACTAGAAAATTCCTCCCGCTGTCCGACTTCAACTGCACTTCATTTGGTATCGCACAATAAACAGTGCACTCTAGCGGACACTGTTCGTGTAAAGAATTTTGTCCGCATATTAGACGTGTCCGCCTTTTAGAAAGTTTTCTGTTAGAATTTGACTGAAGTTTTTCCTATAAACTGGAAATTAAGTTTCCGCTTTTTAGAATGTCTGTGAATTACAGAGCGCAAAGTATACGATAAAATAATTATTTTAAATAAACAAAAAAGGTAGCGTGACTTATTAAATCCTGAAACAGAAAGTATATTAATTTTGTTATGTTCAAGGGACAGAAATATTCCCAATCAGAATAGATTAATAAATCCTATTATTAAACGGCGCACCGGTTTCGTCTTGTTTGTGTAAACGTTTTAGTTAATAAGTTTTATATTTTACCTCTTTAATGCACGTCGCCTAAAAATGGTCACACTTACTTAAAATCTTTTGGAGCATTTGTTACGGAATATTTGTGTTGTTTGTTGTGAGGTGTTAAACATGTCGAAACCATTTCTATTTGTTTGGCCTTGATAATTAGCCTTGTTTATACAAATCTTATTTACCCCGGGAACGAGTTTGAATTATAGTAGTTATAGTAGTAACTTGTCATGTTTGTTTATAAAAATTAATGAACTTTGTTTGAATCAAATATTTCTGTCACGCGTGCAAAACAACAATTGAAATTGATTACAATAGTAAAGAAAAATAGTTATTGAATAAAAAAAAACTAAACAACCTCGTTCCCAGAGATTCTTCCCTTGAAAAAAACTCGTAAAGAAATTTACTTTACAATATTTTAGCGAGAGAGAAAAATACTGTGGACGAGGTTGCGCCTC
>JAUCNQ010190543.1:0-14538 GCA_032352715.1 Bougainvillia muscus
AAATGTAAAATTTTGGTGCTCAAAAAAAGGGTCGGTCGATTGACTCTAACACCGTGTCTTTGTGACGTCGGCCTTATATGATGAGGAATCATATTGATAGTTAACAGTGTATTAACACTGAAGTGGTTGTCCTGTGCTGTGTGTCATGTATGTGGTGTAATAACAAAATATAAATAATCGTAAAATAAAATAGCTAGAATAAAATAAATAAAAAGATAAAAAGTCTTAAAAAATAAAATGCAAATATAAAAGCGACATTGCAAGTTTTTTACCTGCTTGAAGTCATGGTTTTCATCAATGTGCAATCTTTCCAGAGACAACATGAGCAATAAAAGAAAAGATAATAACTAAAAGGGGATGTCGATGTCGATGTTGATGTTTAGTTTGACAAATAAAAAACAACCACTGTCCTTCTTTCTATTTTCGGTAGCCATTTCTAATTCCAATCGGTTGCCGTGTCATTAGGTTTAAACGGTTCGGTAAAGTAACCTGTCGCTTTTCCCGGAAACTTTCGTAAACAACAACAAACTTTTGCAATCAGCCAAACCGTTTTTACGCAATCGCTCTTCGCGTCGAATAAAGAATCATGAGTAGGTAGATTATTCGTTGTGTCTTCTTTTACTAAACGTCTTACCTTATAAAAGTGGTAAGGTCGATAAATTTCATGTTTCTAGGAGTAAGGTAATGTAGCTCGCTCTAGTCTCGCCGCACACTGTGTAAATACTTTACTGTAGGGGGTCTATTTTACTTTAAGATGCACGCCCACATCCAGCCCAGAACACTCTGTGTGTGCGTTTCCACCCACTGTTCGTTGTTTTTATTGAACACAAAACAAGGAGAAGGCGTTGCATTGTAATTTTAACTCAATCAAAGACAGCTAAAAACACAAAGAGTGTTCTGTTTGTTCTGTGTGTGTGTGTGGCGTAAAAGAAATATCCCGTTTTTACACATATAATTATATAAGAGTATCTACTTCTATTCTCTCTTCCTTCTTCTATCTCTTCTTGATTTGAAGGGGCTCGATATGATTTTTTTCTAGGCCAACATAACAAATATTTGTTGTTAGAGAGTTAGTCGTCCCGACCCTCTAACTAACACAAAAATTCTGGAAAAAGGGTCAGCCACTTCCAATGTTTTTAGTTTTTCCTTCGTTCGTCACTGGCCTTCTGCAGGCTGACCGGAAAGTTTTCTTCCTGTGGCTCCTTGCTGCCATTTTATTCTTTTTGCACAGTGGCTTTGCTGTTTTGTTTTGTTGGAATATGGTGAAAGTAGGAAAACTTCCTGACCTGCTGAATGGAAGCCATTGCAATGTTGGTGGAAGGAAGTTTTTGCGCCGAATAAAACAATTTCTTGCAGGAAGACTGACTGACCAACTGCGCAGCAGTAGAGAGTTTGGTTTTCATATGTCTACCTGTCTACCCGTCGTCCGTCTGTCTTTCAGAAACGTTTTTGCAGATCCCCCTGGCCGAAAAGGGTATCTTTTGCTTGAGGAGAACGAACTTAAAAAATTTTTTTTTCGAGATTATTGTTTTGTAAGCTTGATATAATGCTGAAAACATATTTACGCCTTAAAATAACCTTTAAAAGTCAAGTTATCCCCTACTTTAAGTGTTTCGTTTGCCGCCATGACACCCTAGAAAACGAAAGTATTCACCATGGTTAATCATGTAAACTAATTAGTCTATGACGCGTTTTGTGCGCAACATTTTTTTTATACAGTAACAGATGCCATTTATTTTCATGTTTACATTTCGGAAGAAGATTTCTAATTCTAAAGAAAATAAAAATCTAATCAATAGACATAATAGATGCTCTCACATAAAAGAACTTTAATAAAAGAAAATCATTCATCAAAAAAAAAATGAGTTGATCATGTAAAATTAACACATTATGTTGTTTGAACTGTACTGTACTGTCTTGTTTGTACTAAAGTGTGTCGTATTTTATGTACCTGTGATGTCAACAATTCTTTCAAAAAAAAAAATTCAATTCAATTCAATTCAATACAACACGCCTTATAAAATACAACACCCTAGAATACACAAAATGTCTGCCACAGACACCACTAACAATAGCATATAAGCTCTATGCTATTGTTAGTGGTGTCTGGGGCAGACATTGATAACAAAAATATTATTTTTTTGTTGAGTTTGTTGTAGAAAATCTTGTATCATTGTCTGCTCAAATATATGTTTACTTCAGTTTCAGCTTCAGTAAAACAAATTATGTGCTTTCCATGCAGTCAGATTGATCTCTACAGTACAGTCAAAGCTGACTGTACTCAGCAGATGTTATTAATAAAGCCACGCTTTTTCCAACAAAGGGATATGATGTTTTTCAAGTTTATGAATAATCTTGAAAAATAACTGATTGAACAGCAGTATATATAGTGTAATTTTTTGTCCAACAGGGATGAGAGCTTTCCAGATTTTTATGCAATCCTATATTTGTTTATAATCGCAATATTAAAAGTTGTCAACCAAGGCCACAGAAGTTAAAACGTTATTTCAATGTTTTGTGGGAACATATATATAATGTCCCATTAACCTTATTGAACTGGCTGGGATATACTGTAAATGATATATTTATTAACGCCCTCGGTGCTAATTAATTTTTTTCAATTTTTACCCTATTAAATATGGGTGCTAGAAAAGTGCTAGCGCTTATTAATTTTTCGTTTATGATGCTGAACCAAGATGGTTTTTCCAGTGACATTAAAGCATATCCGCACTCAAAGGTAAGGAAACAATAGCGAAAACTTGGAATTAACACACAAGAAGGAGGGGATACACTGAAATTTCCCATTGTATTGACTAATATTTTGACGAAAGTTTAAGAAGTTTGATGGAAACTTACCTCTACCATATTTGCTTCTTTAAAGATAACTTAGGACTTTTTCCAATAAGCGCTCTCAGAGAAGGTTTTTTTGGGGTCATTATATTAGATACGGGCGTTAAATAAATGTGGCGCTTAATAGCAATTTTAAGTTTTACCCTGGTCATTTATTAGATGCAGACGCTAACTAAGTGCTGGACACTAAATATATAGCATTTACGGTATTTTTTTTTTCACAAACGATTTTCTTTTATTGACATTCTTTTATAAATAATGCCTAAAAAATTAGTCACATTCAAGTTATGTTAATAGATTTTGTGTCACCTTAGGAAAGTGTGAAATATGAACCATTTTCATCACATAAGTAGGGTTTTTGTGCATACTAAGTATATATGCACAAAAACACTCCTTCTGTATGAAAATTGATACGAATTTCGTTATAAATTTTGTGGATGGTCCCTTAGAAATCTTATTCTGAAATGTAAACAAATAAAATATATCACAAAGAAAATATATCACAAATCAAATATAAAGTAAATTTTAAGCTGTCATTATTCTCTAAGTTTGCCCAGGATGTAAAAAGGGTTACTTTAGGAGCACAAACCTTCGGGGGCACAAAAGTTTGCAAATTTTGGTCCGCTTTGTGAAATTTATAAACGCAAAAAATTATATATTGATCCGAAAGTTTATGTTCGCCAAATTTACGATATTTTCTAAACCTTTTGAAGCAGCTTACTTTTCTCTTTTCTCCTTTGATGTTTTTATATTTTTAAATAAATATACACACATTAATCTAATTGGCTTTATGTATTATATAATATGTTTAGTAGATGGTGACATAAACTGACGTCGTAGGGACGTATTGAGGGCGTCAATTTTGGTCTTGTGTTAGGTGGGAAATAAAGAAGCTTAAAAATAAATTAAACTTGATTGTTATTGTTTTCTTTTTGCAGGTATATATAATGATGATTTATGACTTTTATGAGCTGCTTCTTGCAGAATGGCATAGCTGGAGATTCTATGCTGGTGCAGCATGCTTGTATTCTTTATATTATTTTTACAAAGTTGTTCACAGGCCAGTATTGATAGCTGGTAATGGAGAATTTAAAGAACTCTTAACTAAAGAACTTGGTGTATTAAAAACTCACTTTTATCCTACATTTTGGGCATTTCAGTCACATTTTCAAACTATTTGTAGAGTTTTATTTAAAGCAAAACCTTTCATTCTATATCGAAGGTAAGTTTACGGTTAACATAAGCGCTAATACATAGACATATTTTGACAAGTAACCTAGTCTTTCTAAATATTATCATTAACTAAGTGACCTTCCACAAAATTCGTATCGTTATACCAACTATTTTCATCACAGATATGTAGTGTGTTTGTGCATGCCCTAAATTGAACAAATTTAATATTAGGAATGTAATAAACAACATTTTTTTGTATATCCGTTACACAAGCATGGTATATAATAAACAAGCAGAGTAATCATTGGTAACCATCTTAAAATAAGCACTACTGCTTTGTTTTTATTTCTAGTCAGTGTACTGGTTTTACTTGACTGTTTTTCAACTATCCATATCTACCTCTTGCACTCATTGGAAAGTTTACCATTTTCAACCCAGGATAGGACTCTTTTGCAGACTTGTTGTGATTCATGAAAGTGATTAGAAATGATGATTTATAGATATAGGTCCAGTTGCTCTTACATAGATTAAACTTTGATTTCCAGTATTAAATCCGACTTTAACCAATCAGAATTGATTTCTAATTGATTGGTTATTTAAAGCAAGATTAAGCCAATCCATCTTTATACACTTTTGAACGAGTAGGCCTGCTATATATAATTGACCTGCTTTATTTTTATTTTAGAGAAACATTGATCACACCTGATAAGGGTCATATTAGTCTTGACTGGTCAGATAATGATGTAGATAATAAACATTTCCCACATGCTAACAAGCGACCTACACTAGTGATTTTACCAGGAATAACAGGTATAGATACGCCAAGTCATAGAATTAGTACTGGCCTCAGGCAGTATAAAATAACACAGTACAAGTACAATGTCTGTTTTTCACACTATTTCAACTGAGTTGAACATCCTGATTTAATGCTTTTTAAATGATATGCACAGTTGAAATACAGCGTAAAACAGTCATTGTCGTAACACTTGCACTGTGTTATGTTTATATAAAACAGGTTAAATTATTTAACATTTATGAAGTACCATCTGTGCCCAGTACTATTTCTCTTGTACAATCAATACGTCAATGTATACTGGTTTTGTATATTTTCTTGTGTTAATGGTTTCTTACTTTCAACAAAGCACGCATTTCAAATGACATTAGTTTTATCTGTGGAGATGCATAATTTAAAGACACACTTTCATTGTTGATTAAATTATTAACCCTGGGCCTTTTGAAGGCTCTGTATCCCTGGGGGGGTCAACCCCCTCCTTTATTTCTAAACTACTATCAGTATGGCAATGAAACTGGGCACGATTATAGACCAACACCAAATAAACATTTTTTCCAAAAATAATTTGTGCTGACGTCAGCTTTTTTTAATGACGTCGCTAAAAGTGGCGGTAACTGCAAAATGTTGTTTTTGTACGAAATGCAGACCTAAGTATCCTAAGACTGTATTCTGACCTTATATCTGATGTAATGTAGTAATACGATGATAAAAGGTTGCATTGATGTGTTTTTGCTTATCTCAGCAGGCTTTCTATGAAAAATATCTCCACTCAGTCCAAAAATGGGCGTTACCATGGCCAAAAGCCACGCCCTTATGCAAATTTTTTGGTAAATTATTCCCAATCGAATTTTAGGAAATTTCATTGCAAAAGAATAAATATTCTTAGAGTTATTAACAAATGTGTAGCGTTAAGGGCATAAATGTGACCTAATCTACAATGAAAGTTTGCTAGTAAATATGGTTATACGTGCTTAAAAACATTTATGCAGACATTCAAAGTGTTTACACTTATATTTAGGTTGCAGTGATGCTAGTTATGCAAGAAATATAATAATAGAAGCAAACAATATGGGATGGAGGTAAGTAAGGTTACTAAGTAACCACTTTGTGCACACTTTGTACGCATAATAACACTTTATCTGAGGTGAAAATGAAGCGATTTGTGAAGCGAATTAAAGCTATTTTTGAGACGAACCCTAAACCTCTGCTGTAGATTTTTGATTTTACCTTTTTGCCAATGTATTATTTGTTCATCGTGAACAACATTACAGTGACAGCATACAACTTTGATATTATTTTTATCACGAATTAAAGAATGGAAGGCATGTGTGGCGGAAACGTTTTGCTACCTATTCATTTTTTTTGTGTTTCGCTGATTTTATCAGTGGCAATTACAGAGTAACTCTATTGTCACAGGAAAGATACTTGATTATTCATTTGTCAAAATATAGGTAGATGTGTACATCTGACACGATTTTTGAGAGGAGTTCCTTATTGATTAAAATAACTCCAGCTTGTTTGCCTCTCAATGAAGCGATAATGCTGGATTGGTATTTTAAGATTAACAAAGAAAATTAAAAATATTTATTTTAGAGCTTTGGTTTTTAATAATCGAGGAATGGGAAAAACAGATTTAAAGGTAGGCTTGATTATAAGCCATCTTCCCGGGATTAGCAGTCATAACTCTTTAAAATAGCATTTATTTTAAGAGAGACGTGTATAGATAACAGCCAGTTCTATTTGCTCTGACAATCTCCCATATATCTTTTAATTACTGATCGTAGGCATGATGTTTGGTTTCAACTGAAGTGACAATGTGACTGTTTCAATACACTGTACAATTAGGCTGAAATGGCTTATTTTACTACGCATAGCCTAAGCATGTCAGGTAGCCTGAAAGTAGGCATCTCAGCATGAATGTTTAGAGAATGAGCAGTACAGTATTCTATCCAAAGTTTGTTTTGGTGTTCTTCTGAATTTATACCCAATAATGTAAGCATATCTTGAGCATAAAATGAGGCTAGCACAGGAAATTTCAGGAATATAACTGAGGCAGGAGCCATTTTTTGCCCTGCTTCAAATAAAAAAAACAGTGTACTTGACGATTTAATTGTGCATATTGTCTCTAGTCGTAGTTCCTATTATAGAAATGATAATTTTCATTTGAGTTAAGGTGTACCTTTGTATATACAAAAGCATGCAGAAACACAGGTCTTCTGAGGTCAAGACCACAAGAATTACTAAAAACTTTTTTGAAATGACTATGCTAAGACATCTTGGTAAGGTGTGTGCCGTCTCAAAAATTAGCTTTATACATATCAATTTTTGATTCAGAAGAAGTGTCTTTCTGAAATGAAGGATTTGTGAAGCAAAATAAGGCGAATTTTTGAGACGGTCCCTACGGATGCTTACTTACGTTTCGTCCAAGACGTTTCTAGCATTCGCTTCCTAAATTGTTTCAATTTTCATCTCATACGAAGTATAAACAAGGAAACTCCTTCTCAATGAAAAATGTCTAGGCTTCACAGATATACATTATATAATAATGATACATCTTGTTTAGACTCCACGAACATTTTGCGCTTGTAATGGTGAAGATTTAGAGTTCGTATTGAAACATGTCTCAAAAGAATTCCCTGAAAGTCCGATTCTCATATTTGCTGTCTCGCTTGGAGGGTAAGAAAAGACCTAAAACATGTGTCATGGAAAAAGAAAAAAGGAAATTTGACATACGGAACCTAATTAAAGATGGTATCTGTCAGATGTGCAGAAACCATCTTTATTGACATCTAGATACAGTTGAATCCTGATAAGTGCAGCCCTGAAGGGACCGGCGAAAATGGTTCCAGTTAGCAAATACTCTACTTATCCAAAGTGTACAAGGGACAAACTAAAACCAAGGGACTGGCAACGATGGTTTCTCTTAGCGAAAATTCCACTTATCCGTGGTTCCACTTATCCGGAGTTCCACTTATCTGTGGTTCCACTTATCCGTGGTTCAACTGTATAGACAAATAATGTTTGCATAATTTGATATGGTTCGTTGTTGTTCAGACATTAATGTGACTTCTTAATTTTGTAATACTACCCATTTTGTTTTTCCATGTCACATATTATTTTGGCATAATTCCTATGAATCATGTTTTGAAAAATTGGTTTGATAAATTGTGAATCCTGATTCGGATTTTTTAGGGCTCGTCTCAAAAATTCGCTTTAATTCGCTTCAAAAATCGTTTCATTTCATCTCAAAAGAAGGGTCATTGTGCAGCATACAAAGTATGCAAAATGACTCTTCTTCTGAGATGAAAATTGATATCATTGAAGCGAATTTTCAAAGCAGCAATTGGAACTGTTTGGTAGAGGAAATATATATGGACATTTATTGCCATGCATGCATGTCTTTTCATGGATTATTATATCTTATAAGCTATCATTAATAAGCCTGACAGTGAAAACTATCCATTTAGTTATGCGATAACTATCAATTTACTGTGTTAAAAATTCACTTTCAAAGGCGAAACCTACTAGTAAAAATGGATCAATCATTTTCAATCCCATTTGTTATCAGCATTGAACTTTCACAAGCAGTACATTAGGCACCGTCTCAAAAATTCGCTTAAATTCGCTTAACAATTCGTTTCATTCCTAATAATTTTCACCTAAGATGAAGTGTTATTGTAACACTTACGTGTTACAATATGTAACACTTACGTGTTACAATAACACTTCATCTAAGGTGAAAATGAAGCAAATTGGGAAGCGAATTTAAGCAAATTTAAGCGAATTTTTAAGACGGTCCCTTATGTGGCTTGGTATTGTCTTTGGGCAATAAAATTCTGTTAAGGCTCATCCACAAATCTACGAATAGTTTTCATTTTTGTCCAAGGCAAGGTGCCTTGATATACACCCCATTCGCAAAAACTTAAATGACGATATGCGATAACTAAGAGATCAGCTGCAAAACCATCAAAATAAAAAAGAGCAACTTCTATCTCCCTACATCCTAAAAGAATTTATAACACTACTAATTACATTTTGTTTATGCAGAACTAACATTAGGTAGTTTACTCACAGTCTTATCTACATCGACAACGAAGATTTCTCCTTTGTGAAGATAGGCTACATGAATTTCCATCCTTTAGGGTGGAACGCCAGTAGCCTAGATACACAAAGGTAAATACAGCATTATTCATAGACTGTGCGTGAACTACCTATTATAACACCAATCACTAATTATTTGCTTTTTTAAATTGATTTTCTCTCTATTCAACAGTGTTATTTTTACTAACTATCTTTCATCACATGGCGGCAAATTGGATGCAAATATCATAGCAGTATTATTAATTTCTGTTCCATGGTGTAGTAATGGTACAACAGATTCATTAGAAAAACCTCTGAATTGGTTTCTATATAATCGATTTATTGTAAATCGTTTAAAACAAACAGTACAAGAGTAAGTTTGGGTAATATATACTTGCAAAGAACGTCCAAAGAATTTTAGTAGAGAATGAATTCAACATGCCAAGAATACTAAGTACTGTCCAAATTACTTACAGAAATGAAGTCAAAAACCATGCAATAGTAGCGAGCTTACACACAGTCTAATCTACGACGGCAACGTGATATATACCTTTGTGTATATAGGCTACTTGCATTCCATCCCACAGGATGGGATGCAAGTAGCCTATATACACAAAGGCGAATTCTTCGTTGCCGTCGTAGATTAGACTGTGCGTAAGCTCCCTAGTATTGTTTATAACTACCGTAAAGATTCGAATTTTTTCGAATCGCCAAATTTTTTAATTTTTCCTCTGTGCTTATTCCAGACGGATGTATAAAAGAGTCGGGCGCTTATTAAATTTTTCAGAATATTGACCAATAACCATTCGCTTTTTTGAAACATTAAGAACTTAAACACGAAAAGAAAGGACTGCACAGGAAATTTCCTGTATACTATAGTAATAGAAAATCAATAACATTCTTTTCTGTAAATATATACTCATTATTACAATTAAGCGTCCATGTTGCGTGATATTTTGCTCGTTAATCGAATAAGCGCCCACTTTCGAGGGGTGGGCGCTAATTGGATATGGGCGCTTATTTAAAAAATTTATTTTCACCCTGGGTGAAAAAAGAAGCTGGGCGCTTATTCGAATCTTTACGGTACTTTCTTTAAACAAACTCGGACTTTTTACAGACTTTTAAGGGAACGTCTACTAACTTCGTATTATAAATTTTATTATTTAATAAGAATTTCCATACGAGTGTTGTGACCGGTTACTTAAAAGTTTACTGAAAGTCAGAATTTTTTAAAGAACGTGGTTAGATAAAACGACACTATTATATGGTTTTTGACTTCATTCCTTTACATATTCACTGCACAAAATTCAACAGTATCCAGACTTTTTTTCAGTCCGTATTCGTCCGTATTAAGACAGAATGCGAGCATTCTGTCTTAATACCAACGTATACGGACTGAATACCGAAGTAGACGGACTGTATCAAGGTCCGGATACAGCTGGATTTTGTGCAGTAATTCTGGACATTAATTAGTATTTATTGTACGTTGAATTCATTGTGAACTAATAAATTCCCTTAATGGGTCGTCAACAAATATTTGTATAAGGAAACTTTCATTTCAAAAGAAGTATTATATTCAAACATTATTTCTTTTGAAAAAAAGCTGTAAAATTTCCCATGCACCTATTTGATGAATGGTTCATGTTTTGGACATTTTCAATTGTCATTGTTTGCCTATATTAGGTTGGTTTTGACTAATTATATTGCACGTGTTGGTAAACCAAAGATTAGCAACAATATTGTAGGAGCACTTGTTATTTCTGTTGCATGGGATAGTTTCAAGTCAACGGAGTCATTAGAGAAACCAATTAATTGGTTATTTTATAACCGACATTTGGCTAATAATTTGAAGGAATTGGTTCAAAAGTAAGGGGCTGTTCACAAAATTCGTATGGAAATTCGTATCGATTTCCATACAGAATGAGTGTTTTTGTATGGACAAAAACACCTCTTCTGTGATGAAAATGTTTCGTATAGCGATACGAATTTTGTGGACGGTCTCTAAGGTTGTTTTTAAACGGAATTTTATATTTTTAACTGTTACTGATCTTGTGCTTTATATATAATGGGAAAAGATCCTTTTTGTGGCACTCAAATTTATGGCACCAACTAAATAAAAAATCGTCTTTAAAGATTCATTTTTCATCTTGCAGGGGAAGAAAGTAGTAATTATAGGCAGGAAACGGTTCCTCGCAATAAGTATCAATTTTCATACAGGAGTGTATTTGTGCACAAATACTGTACACTTCTTCTGTGATGAAAATGGTACGATTCCTAAGTGGTCATCCACAATTTTGTATCCCAATCATACCATTTCATCTCAGAAGGCAGGTGTAATCTGTGTTCTAAACCCGCCTTAAAAAAACACTGATATAGTTTGATATAGTTTGATATAGTTTCTCGTACTCATTTTGTGTATGGTTCCTTATAAAACCACTTTGGCTGTTTATCCTTATTGTGTTAAACCTGGAGCTGAGGATTAACTGAGGAGATAAACGCTTTAATAAATTATTTTAACATAACGGTCACACTCAATTAAACAATTCTGCAACACTTTCTGCAGAATTGTTCAAGTATATGTGCCCAATTTGGACAAAATGTATCGACGGGTTAAAAATTCTGAAGTGTAAATCTTAACCCTATCCGGACTGGGCTTTTTTGAAATTCCCAAGAGGGGAAAGGGGGGCTAGTGGGCCCGTCCTCAATAACTTTTGAACTAGTAAAGTTATAACCATGAAACTTGGCACAAACATAATACTTGCCAAGATGAACAATTTAACATAATTTTTTTTGCTGACGTCATTTGTTTTTTGATGACGTCATCACGAATTTCACGCGAATAGCGAAAAAGTGTGTCTTAGAACATAATATCAGTTGAATAGAGATTTTGAACTGATTTTACCTGAAAAGGTACAAATTTTTCCGAAATTTTCCCCGAAAGTTGAAAAATCGAAAACATCGGGGGTAAATCGGAAAAAACGGGAAAATCGGAGAAATAACTGATGCAATCGATAAAACTTTACTATACTGTACTGTAATTCATATTTTTGGCCAAGTTTGAAGTCAAAATGTTGATTTTATCAGAAGTTACAGCTATTTGTATTTTTAAAAATTTTGAGGCATTTTAAGGATCCTCTGACGAATGACCTTTAACTGGGAAACCACATTAGCTTAAAAGCTAAATATTTTGAAGAATGTAGCTACTAGATAAGTTGTGCTAAAAGTCCCAAAGATTCGTTGCCATAACATAAGTTGGCAAAAAGTTATAAACGAAAATATTCTAGCGTGAGCCTACTAGCTCCCGGTCGGATAGGTTAACAAATTTGCCGCCATTTTGTTGCAATTTTGTACACATAGAAGGGAGCCTGATTCAATCTAACCAAAGCAGTGCAAATTGAAACTCAAAGTCATTCATTTATAATATCTTAATATTTACTAAAGGAAATATGACCCTGTAACATAAAATTGTACTGCTGGTATCACTATGTAATACATCCGAAGAAAGTCTATAGAAAGTCTTCATGTAAACGAGTTCTAAACCATCTATTTTAACATTTGGTGTAATTTTTCAAAAAATATTATTATATGTATATTATCTTGTTTTATAGAAACATAGACGTGTTTGAGGAAAATTTACACGAATTACCTTATAAATTAGAAGATGTCATGACTGTAAGTTAAAGATACTATGTACTGAATCAGAACATGCTTTTGCCTGGCTGTCCTAAAGTCGAGAACAAATGTCATTATGTCTTTTAAAGTGGCTAATGATCATTATTTAACTATTATTAATTAATTAGTTATAGTCAAGATGGAAACTCGTTTACATGAAGACTTTCTATAGGCGAAATGAACTGTCATGTCTTTTGTGATTGGTTAAATTTTTCCGTTGGAAAAATTTAACCAATCACAGAAGTCATGACAGTTCATTTCGCCCGCAACGATTTTCCATGTAAACGAGTCCTAAGTCTGAATCTGCCAGTGATATTATATAGAGCCGTCAACCAATTCAGAGAACACGCTTTAGTCAAAACAATAAAATTGAGAACAAATATCATTAAGGGCCGTCGTATACGAAACATTTTCATCACAGAAGAGTGTTTTTGTGCCTACTAAGTAGGCACAAAATTTTGTGGACGGTCCTTTACAATCGATAATTTTAGAAATGTGTTTTAGTCTTCATCTTGGTGCTCGAGCTAAGTCTACGTTAGTCTTTTTAAAGGCTAATAACCATTTGTTAACTGGAATAATAAATGGATTTTTAGTCTTCATCTTGGTGCTGAAACTGGGCCCAAATTCACTCACTGTAATGTAAGATAGATTATGCAAAGGACACCATTATTATTGAATATCAGAAAAGCAATTTTATACCGTATTTTGTTAAGCCATTAAAAACAATCATCCAGTAGTCATCCAATTTTAACTTTCACTGCACAAACTCAAACTGTATCCGGATTTTTTTCAGTCCGTATTAAGACAGAATGCTAGCATTCTCTCTTTATACCGACGTATACGGACTGAATACAGGAGTAGACGGACTGTATAAAGGTCCGGATACGGCTGGATTTTGCGCAGTGTTAAGTATGCACAAATACTCTTCTTTTGATCCAAAATGGTATCGTTTAAATTATATATTATATCGTTTTTGATATATAATTTACACCTAAAGAGAAATGTTTCTTTGTAAGGGACCGTCCGCAAAACTCGTATGGAAATTCGCATATTATAGTCATATTCAAAAAATGTCGCACATACTCAAGCAACAGGTCCAGGATTGGTTACGTAAAACTGTATTGTTGCTTGGGAATGATAAATCCATTTTCACAAATCTATAGCTGTCGAAATCTTATTTTTCAGGCTACAAGTATTCGTGAATTTGATGAGAAGTTCACATCAAAAACATTTGGTTTTCCTACATGGCAAGATTATTACACTGAATCGTCTCTCACACTAAAACCTCTTGAAAACATAAAAATCCCAATGTTGTTTTTGAACGCACGAGATGATCCGTTTGCTCCTGCTGACAGTATGTATTATGTTTTACTCCAGTCCTTTTAAGTGTCTGCTAATGGAATGCCGACTATTCAATTATGACGGTTAAAGTGTCCCTTTCCTAAAGGATTTTACCTTTTGTTTTACCTCTGATTGATAGAGTGTCTATTAGTGTGTTGTTCTTGATCATAAATTTCTTTAAAAACTAGGTATTTTAGGGCAATTTGACACACTCACTCAACTGATCAGAGGCTGCCCTCGTATTCTAGATTAAACATTGTGCATATTGAAGTATTGAAGTTTTTCTTTGATCGCTATTACCATCATAACTTTTACCATCTTTTGAAACTATAGCAATTTCCTCAGCTAATCTAATCAGTCTTATCTACGACAGCAACGTGTATTTACCTTTGCGCATATAGGTTACTTGCGTTCCAATAGCCTATATACACAAAGGCGAATTCTACGTTACCGTCGTAGATTAGACTTCGTAAATTCGCTAATATGATATTTGAGACGACTGCTTAATAATACATACCCAAGAAATTTAAAAAAAATAAAACCATCTTATGTATTTTAGGGACCGTCTCAAAAATTCGCTTAAATTCGCTTCACAATTCGCTTCATTTTCACCTTAGATGAAGTGTTAT
>JAUCNQ010190654.1:0-14531 GCA_032352715.1 Bougainvillia muscus
CGCATGCGCACGGCCTCGTTCTCAGAATCGTCAGGAAATTAGTTCCCAACTTTCTTCGAACGTTAGGAACAGCATTACATAACTACCTTAAGGTAACAAATTTTCGCGGAAAGGTCCCAAAACAGTAGCCTTTTTTAGATGAAATGCTAACTTTGCAACATTAACCTTTTACTTTCACAAATATTGGTATAATTAAGGGTATTATTTTACAAATATTTCGCGAATTTTTGAGCTCGCGTATGTTTGGTCAATGCATGCTCTCTATCTTGATGTTCTGGCTAAAGAATTCTCAATTGATAGTTATTGTTACTGTCTTTGTTCATAATTTAACAATTATCTTTTGCAGGAGAAGTCGGTAAAGTTGTAAGTAATGAGATATCGCTCTAATAAGTTGTGTTGATAGGAATAATTTCTGTAACTTTCACTTTATGTGCCTGCATGAAGAAAAGGTAAGTAATATGTTAGAAAACGTAAACAACACAGTTAGCACACGGCCAAAACACAACATTGCAACAACGTTGTTACGGCGTCGAAACGTCGTCACAACGTTGCTGTAACGTTGTTTTACGGTGTGTGCCGGATGAGAAAATTCGTATTGAAAATATGTGTGCGGGATGGGAATATTCGTCTTGAAAATCTTATCTATTTTATTGGGGAAGACACTACTTCAGAGATAGTAAAATCTTCGTCCTGGCGCAGTTTGGGTATTATCGACGTAAAAAACTCGACTAAATCGAGAAAATAATCGGAAAATCGAAAAATCGGAGAAAATCAAAAGGAACAAGTCTGGGCATGCCCAACTTATCTTCGGCATTGTTGTTGCTATGACAACCGTTGAGTGCGCCAGGATTTTGTCCGCATGAGTTTATAAAATGTGATCCAAAAATCTGTATAATAATGAATAGTTTGTTTGAGATTCAAGAGATGTGCAACAAGGCAGTCGCGGCATACCCAGCAGTGCTTGAGTATGTTCTCGACCACTTTAAGACGCAGGAGATGTATGACGAGGCAGTTAGTGAAAGCCCCTTTATGCTTGAGTTTGTTCCTGGTTGGTTTAAGACTCTAGAGATATGTGACGAGGCGGTAGAGAGGTATCCACTGATGCTTAAGTATGTTTTTGATAACTTCAAGACCCCCTTGATGTGTAACGCGGCAGTCTCGGCCGACTCGTGGGTGCTGGAGTCTGTTTCCGATCGCCTCAAGACCCAAGACATGTGTTTGGAGGCAGTCAGAGACGACTCAGAGATGTTAGAGTTTGTTCCAGACATTTTCACGACCCCCTCAATGTGTAGCGGGGCAGTCGCAGCCAATCCGGAAGCACTGGAGTTTGTTCCTGACCCCCTTAAGACGCAAGTGATGTGCGACAAGGCAGTCGCAGACAATCTGGAAGCACTGCAGTGGGTTCCAGACCAGTTTAAGAGCCAAGAGATGTGCGACATGGTAGTTAGGTACAGTTCAGAGTACCTTAAATACGTTCCCAATTGGTTTAAGAGCAATAGATACTTGACACGGCACATCTCTAAGTCTTGTGTGAGTACAGGCGTCGAGTGGCACAAAAGGCCGCAATCAGCGAGGCGCTGCTCCCTGTGGCGTGGCACCCCGATCGATGGTGGGATTGGTGTCAATCAGAGAATGACAAGCAAGAGATCTAGAAGCTGTGGGGCCCAGCAGTTTAGTATATGAGTGCCTCTTATTAAAGTTAGCGGAACACCTTGCGTGTTTGGACCCCTTGAGCTGTTTTTTGATTGGCTCCTAGTCATCAATGAGGTTTTTCTCTTCATCGATGGTCTTCATATCACTACGTTCATTACGGTACTACATAAATAGCATTTTGCACTGCCGGCGCAGATTTTTTAGCAAGGCTGTATAAGACTGGGTTAAAAGCCACAACGAGTGTTTTCGATGTCTACCCGAAATCGCAAGTTCTAATAACGGTTGGCGACGCTTATCAAGGTACTATCAGCGATCATGTCATCAACAATAAACAGGGTTTTTTCTTTCACAAATCGCTTCAAAAAACCCTCAAGCCACTGAAAGAACTGATCTTTGGGATCAATCAAAAACACGCTGTCGTCGATCCGCAGAGGCAAACAATCTAGGTACGTCTTATTCCAACGTTGGGCGTAAAATTACGATGTTTCCGAAATGGTTAGTATACTCGTTTAACAGCAGGTCAAGAACACGTGGTGTTTTTCCACAGCCTGTCGGACCTGTAAAAATTGCAGTGCGCGGCTCTTTTAAAACATCGATCATGTCTTATCTATACCCAACGCTATGGAAACGCCCATTTTGAAAATTGACCTGGCAGTCCTGGAGGACGGAAACGTAGCACTTAATTTCTCCTGTGTTATCAGCCTTTTTCTCAATTTGGAGTGTGACCCCGTCACTGGCATTTTTAAGGGGTCTTCCACTCCCATGCAAAAGGTTTTCAGGTACAGACTTGAAGCCAACAAAGAGGCAGTATTTTGTTGTAAAAAATGTACCCAAAGTCATACCCGTGTCTTCGTCATTTTGGAAATACCCCCTAGCCTTGCTGTACATGTCTTTTGGGAGTATCCCATGGGTATACAGTTGATTAGGCTCACCCTCAACGGTAATATTAACCTTTGAGATCAGCGGATTGTAAAAGTCCTCCGGGTCAGCATCATAAGCTTTCCGCTTAGCGGGGTCAACAAAGAGCAGGGCGAGACCCCTTAGAGACTCGCTTGGCACATTGACTTGAATGTTCTACATCGTGTCGGATTATTTCAGGGCGATAACACGGTGCCTGAGCACTCTATTGTAGCGGAGAGCCATGTCAGATAACTCGCCTTGAACACGCCTTGCAAGACTGCTGTCTTCTACCTTGTCAAATTCGAGAGCGATGTTCGTAATTTTGTACGTTCCATCGGCCGCTTTAACAGTAGATCCTGACCCTGTACCAGCGTCTTTGACTACACTGGAGTACGATGCGAAATGTAAGAAGAAACTAAGACGATCGTCGATCAGCACAAAGGGTAGGTGTTGTGTCAACTCAAAGTAGTGTGCCAGCGGTATACAAAATCGGTTGCCGTACACCTTCGCAAGCGCCTTTTCTTATGATCAGCAGCGGCTTCGGCTCCATGTGCTCCAACTCTTACCTTGTTGATCTTACCTCCGTCATCAATACCCTGTTCAACGAGGTCTGCACGCTCAGGCAGCCAAAGGTCATTAAAGCATCGCCAAACATCGAAGTCTTGGATGCTTTGGATTTTGTTGCCCTCGTAGTTAATCGTGAGCTTTGTAATTAGGGCACTGGCGACGTTGTTTATCGTATATCGCGTATTGAGGGAAGAGGTTAAGCCGAGGTCAAACATTAGCTTCAGCAAAGCGGGATAATGACGTCACTACTACCTAGGTTTAGGATCTTAACCTCGAGATCTTGACCCTGATAGGTCGTGCTGGGCGTATGGGAAACCTTTACGTATTGCTTGATGGCTTTGAACCCAAAACGCTTTCGGATTTCTCTCGTTATATCGAGCTTAGATCCGTAAATACTCATTTATTAGATGCAAGACGGGACTAAAATAAATGTTTAACCCTGTGTATAATGAAGATATTCCGTAATTCCGTAAATATTACACCACCTTATATCGACGAAGAAGAAACAAGCTTTACAACACCCGCATCGGAAATACCTGCGGGATATAGAGGTACAGATACTCTACGGATAGAGCTTACAGGAGGCAAATTGCGCGATCTGTACACATATCTCGGACTTTTTGTTAGCGATGAACAAAATTTACTGGTCCGCGATCGCTTTCGCTCAAAACGAACCGAAAAAGGTGTAGTCTTCCAATTCAACAAGGGAGATTAGTTTCCTCAAAACTGCACATATCTACACATCTTATCATCTCATCTCATCTTACACCTTTCCAAACTGACCGGCGAATGGCTCGCCGCCAGCACGTTAAAAGTATCTTAGGTGGTGCTAACGCAGTAAAAAAATCTATTTGGCGCTACACCAGAGAGGTGGGGGCAAAAATCCGTCGCAAAAAGGCGCTCTCGATGTTGACAGCAAAATTAGACGTGCGAGTGCCGATTTAAGTCTGGAGGGGCTGCTACCGATACGAGAGTTACTGGGGCTGGACAGGGCAGGATACATGGAGAACTCGCGAATAACGTGGCAAAGCTCGGAGAAATAGGTAGACATATCGCCGTCGAGCATGAAAAATTAAACGTCTTGCAAAATGATCCAGTGCTGTCTGAAGAAGACAAGGCTGCGAGTAAAACCATGATCGACCGGCGTCTCAGCGGTCTAAAGGGCGAAAGGGCTACACGACTTGAACTTGACTCGCAAAATAGACGAGAGTTGCAAAGTCAGTTTGCGCGGATTCGACAAACGATTGAAAAGGTGCTCGACAGTGATACCACGCTGGTGGAAAAAATCAAAATAATGTTCAGGCATCACCATCGCTGCAGTGTTGACGGCGTTTGGCCTGATCATCAAGTCGATCGTTCAAGCAGTTACCGCTGGTGGAGGTGGAGGTGTACCTAGTAAACCACCGGGTGCAAAAGAGTGAGTTAAAAAACAGCTTAAGGCATTGGCGAGACTACTCGGCTAACTCGCTGCAAAACTGGGTGCTGCGCTACCGGGTCTTATCAGAAGCGTGGTAAGTTGGCTCTTAAATTTTTTGAAAAAGAGCACCTTATTTGTCGCAGAACATGTATGGGTATTGCTCGTCTTTGTTGTAGGTCTCATCGGATCTTGGTTACTTAAACAGGTACAAACCAAGTAAAATTAGTGGCAGACCCACGACCAGTAGCGACTGTTTTTCTTCTTCATGATGTGCCTTGGTAAGTGGTGGTAGCGGTACTGCCTCTCGTTTTTTAACGAATGGGTCTGGACCTTGAGGCTCTCGTTTTCCTTGCAGGTCTTCAGGTCTCTTAGTGATCTCCTCAAACTCTTGCAGGTATAACTGCCTCACGATGGTGTTTGACGCGTTATTGCTGAGGAAAATAGCCTTTCCCTGGGACTGTGAATATAGCAGTAATCTTGCGTAGAGCCAGATGCTTTCAGAGAGGTTTGTTAACGCTTGCAGCGTAAAGCCCCTACTTGTTGGCATTATCTACTTTGCCCAGTCTCCTTGCTCAATGGGAAAGTAAAAGTATGATCTCTGATCCCACGCTGCCGAGTCTGACTCAAATTATACAACGCATTGGAGTCTGCACCGTACTCACTGCAGGTTTGCGAAAAGGCACCCTGGGAGTACTCGTTATGAAACGGGTTAAAACCGTCTTCATAGGGGAGTGCAACCTCCATCCTAAATAATATCCGTCTGATATTGTAGTAGTCACCCGAAATCTAATCAAGGTGTGAACAATTGGCGGAACCGCTGCATCGGGAATGCTGGGTTGATATCCCGAGTGCAATGTATCGCAAAGCTGAGTTGAGACTGCCAAAACCGCATATACGTTTCACCCTCCCATCGTTTAGACCTAGCTGATTTTGAACTTACCCAAGGCATTGTGTAGCTCATAAAGACGATAGAGAAGACGAGCGTTGCACAGCTCTTAAGTCTGTATAACTACGGTGGTGGGTTAGATCCTTTACCACTGGATCCCACCTTCCTCGGTTGCTCAAATACTTTGCAGCATCTGTGTATCGGTAAATAGTAGCCATTGTTTATTTCTCAAATAAATGGTACAGGCTTTATACATCGACCACATTACAAAGCCGGCAACTCTCGACAAACATCTCAAAGCGGGTTCAATGGTCGCGGTAAAATCTATGGGAGTTCAACCGAATTGGTATAACCTTACGCAAGACAACGAGATCCATGTCTACAAAGGGTCTATCGATTACTCTAACGCGTATTCTCAGAGGGCGTTTTTTTCGATCTCATAGAAAACGGCAGCGTAAGGATCACCGTTGAGAAAGGTTATGTGGTCGCACTGAGTGGTGAGCTGCTCAAGCTTTTGGAGTTACCTAAAATGGACTATGCAGGACGTGCGGAATACTACGGGAGTAAACACAGGTTTCACACACTAAACCACGTTAAGCTGGAATGTCAACAACTAGATACAGCAGAAGATACCCATCTTCACGTCCTGAGCGCCGCAAATCTCAAGACCATGCACTATTTCTACCTTGGAACTAACTACAACGTAGGCGACATCGTGTTTCAACGCTATAACACCTCTCAATTTTTTAAGGCACGCGGTTCTACTGATACCCTTGAGTTTAACCTAGTTGATGCCAACGGCAAAGACGTCTCTTCAGCTCTAACACACCTCGAACTAATAATATAAATGGCACTTTACGAGATTGGTAAAATCAGCGCGTATGATGCAAGTGATAGCACTAGCGGGACATACCCCCGCGTTACCATCAGCTCCCATGTCCGCTGATGAGTCACACGTGTATCGGTTGCAGAAAATCGAAGAAATTGAGCAGTTTTTGAGTGGAGAATCAGGGAATGCGAGAAAACAACAGCCCACTATGTCGACATCGGTCTGATCATGGGTACCATCATCACCTCAACTGGCGGCATAGCAGCGATAGCCACGGACATAGGTGCACCGGTCGCAACAGCCCTGGAAGGTGTCGCCATCAGTACTGGGTTGGTTCAGGTAGGTATTCGAAACGTATCGAAAAAATTAGACCTTGAGGTCAACAAACACGAGATGATCAAGTTTTTGGCTGAGTTTTCGCTAAACAACGTGTACAACAAGATCTCTAGCGCCATCACAGACAACCATATCGATGATGCAGAGTTTGCCGCAGTTATGCATGAAAAGAAGCGGTACCTCGTCGAAAAGCAAAAAATTCAAATCGTCGTTTTGAAGGAATTTCACGCCTTTGGATGCGAGCAATGTAGTATGGAAGTATGTGATGTGGATCATTCGCTGCTATGCTTACGTGCAATCAGTAGCATATGATCGAGCCCATGATCTTTAGCATTCAACGTATCTTTTGGTGAGGTCTCTTACCACCTGGTCTTTGGCTCGAATCTTTCCCCGTAAACCTACGTTCTCATACCCCAACGCAAGCACTTGATCGTCGAGGTCCTGGATTTCATGATTTTTGGTCTCGATAGCCTGATGGTGATCCTCGATAGCTTTTTGATGGTCATCTTGTAGTTTGTCGATCCCCCTTTTGACTAACCATTTTACCAGCTCGACTGCTTTTGGTTTGTTAGAGCGCGTAGCTATTTCGATGGCACCATCTAAAGATACAAAGCAGTCATGTGGGTTTTTACCACCTCTTGCAATAGTGTCCAGGGTGCCGGTGCCACCGGTACCCTGTAGAGCCTGTCTTTTACAGATGAAATGCGGTGGTAAATTGCATGTATCTGTGACTTTGACGATTCCCAAATACCGACCGAGATCAGCACGCTTAAACCATGGTTGGTTTTGCTTATCAAACAGCACTTCAATAGCAAGTACAAACATCTTTATTTGCGAATTTTTTTGGCCCAAGTGTTTTCATGTCTTGGAAACTGGAAAGTTTTTTAGGCTCGAAAACAGTCTGTAATGGCGAGAATGTCACGTTCAAACTCTTTTTAAAAATCTTCGACAGCCGTTTTACACTCTTCTACAGCTTGGCCCTCCTCCTCTTTACCATGTATTACGTTTACACAGGCCCTGATTGGTGCACTTTCCATAGCTTCGACACACTTCCAACAGGCTTTCTCGGCATCTTCTATATATTTAGCAGGCGTGTCTGGTAAGTTTTCAACAGCTTTTTTCCATTCTTGCAGTATATCCATAGGTACCATTTAGAGAAAAGACATCTTTGTATTACAGATTTTTGGAATTAAAAAATGTTTGCCAGCGGTCACCAATTTTGAAAAGGGTATCGCCCTTTTCAAGCTCACCTTTAGCGAGTTTTTGTCACTTCTTTTTACATTCCTGATTGGTGCGGCTTAGATTTACCACTGCTGCACGTGCTCTGGTGGAACTTGAGCGTCTTCTGAGATCCACATGAGCTCTTCTTTGACAAAGGCTGGATCAGAGGCATCTCCTGCTAGATAGTACAACAAGCGATTACCAGGCTCTTCCACCATGCGATCCAGTCTGTAGGTCTGCTTGGACCATGTCGCATCAGTAGCGCGACATCGTTGGTCTCCATGCTCTTCGCCGGGCTGTAGCAGGAACAAAAAAGCCCGTCTTCAGGCAAAATCTTTTCTTTAGGGTATGCTACTGCGTTTGCAAGTGGTACGTCCTCCATCTTGATGGCCTGGTTAGGTTTAATCCCGATCATCGCCGTCTTGGTGTTGCTCATCTTGCTAACTGTATTGACCAGGTACTTGACCCAGGTTGTAGCAACTTTTTCAGGGTCTTGAAGTTCTTGGGCATCTTTCGGCCTAAACGGGTGCCTGGCTAGCAGCTCTTTGTTGTATGCCTCGACGTATGCTGTAAACGTCTGGTGGTATTTCGTCGTTTCCCTACGAACCTCAACGCCCTTAACCTCTAGCGACCTTGTCACGTCTGCTTTGAATTCGCATCCCCCGTGTACCTGAACAACCTCTGGATAACGCAACGATCCCACCTTATAGATGTCTTTGATCAGGTTGACAACCTCTGAAGCCTTTTTGTCCACAGAGGTCTCACGACCTTATAGCGCGATGTTACATCAATGCCTGTGAGAATGTACTTGTACTTGTTGCCGTATAGCTTGTCGCCTGGCATGTAGAGCAGGTCAAATTGATGCATCTCATTCGGCTTTGTGATGTTGAAATGGGGATGGTTAATAATTTTGGGGCCTTTGATATAGCGTATCCACAGCAGCTGGTGGGAGAGCCAATGAACAACCGTTTTACGCGGAAGTTGCGAAGTCTTTTGTAGCTCTTTGATAGCTTTGCGTTCCGTCCACAGGTGGTCGGTTTGATAATAAATCTCACTCAGTCTCGCGGACTCTTTAGTGTCCATTTATTATAGGTACTACATGTATTTGTAAACAACCACCGCCAAGATGCCCAAGCTTCCAATAATGAATGCAACTTCACCTGTGTTTTGCTCCTCAGACGGGTGGTAAAAGTCGCTCAATACCGGTTTTTGTGGAAAATCTTGCTTGTGCATTGCCATGTTATACTCTCGAGTAGCGTCATCCATCTTGTTAATGACAGCCGACGCCTGTTGCTCCTTTTGCAAAAACTGAACATCAGGGTCAATTTTTGGTTGTCGTTCGTCGGCCCAGTCAACCTGAGCTTTGCGAAGATTTTCCTCGGCTTTTACTCGCTTTTTACGTTCCTCTGCAGCCTGTTTTTTGTCGAGATGACTAAACAGGTAGTTTGTTCTGGAAAATGCCAGGGCGTTAATCGCGGAAACCCCTATCATAATCGCTAGTAAAGCCATTTATTTCAGTGATCAGCTTAGCCATCTCGCCACCGGTTTTTGCACTCAATATATGTATTTAACACGCTCGTGCCCTTATCGGCTGACCTCACTTGCTTGGCAACAGAGCTGATCTGCTTTCCACCACAGTTAGAGCACGTATACAGGGCCTGGTTGGCCGCGTTTGAGACACGACTCAATTGGGAAAACATCTCAGCCTTTTATTGCCGCGCTGCGTCAAATAATGGATTTAAAAAAATGTCGTGCAGCTCTTCGGGGACCTCCAATTTTTTTCACCAGTTTCAGCTTGGGGTTTCTTTCCATTTTTCATTGATGCTACGACATCGATGAAACTCCCCTCTGAACAGCTACATAGAGATCTTGTGTTTATATCACCCCATTTTGATCGCGTAGTCGTCTACTATTATAGCTGCTGTTAGAGAATCCCCACGTTTTGCTCCATCAGTGAAGTCAATCTTGGTACTTGGTGCTGTTGCACCTAAGAGTTTTTACCTCCGACAGATATAGCCACGGTATAAACGCCAAGTCGTGCCGCTTGCCGGAGCGAATCTACAATTTCTTTCCCATACTCAGGTTTACTCATTTATTATACGATACGCAATTATCATTATTAAGATCATTATTTTATCGACTACAGTTGCAGGGCCTTTTTTATCCTCGTCTTTTTGATCAGGTTTTCCCCTTGTATCTATGTAGAATAACAGTACTGCCAAGTGATACCAAACCAGCGAAAATTTTCACCCTTAACGCGTCTACTTCTTCCCTTGAGAGTGTAGGTGTAGAACTCATTTATATTGACCAAATGGACCGATTTGTTGTTGCTTTTGAGTTTGCTCTTTTTTTTCGGTCTTTTAAAATACACTAAACCCCCACTGCGAGAATAGCTAACGCACCAGCACCGTAGTAGTATTTATCAGTACTTGTAGGTACTTGACCAGGTACTTGACTAGGTTGTTGACTAGGTTCTTGATCAAGTTCCTGACTATGTACTTGCTGCTTCTTGAGTAAGTCTTCTTTCACTTTCCTGTTCCATGCTGCAAGTCTCTCACCAGCAGCAACACGACCTGCATTTTTCGGCTTCGTTATCTGTTTAGGTTCGGCCATTTATTTAGGAAACGCCAAGTCATTTTCCATACCTTTTTGTTTGCTTCTTCAGCAGCGAGTTTTTGCGCTCGGCAGAAATTTCCGCAAACACCTCCCAGTCTAGATGGTTAAATATCGTACTAAATAGCGATATGGGAGCCAAGACAATACCACACTTTTCATAGATATGAGATCCCAGCACTTTCATCAGCGTATGTGAACTGACGTTAATTGTCGGTGTCAACTTGAGTTCTTGATCAAATAATTGATGTCTTTCATCATCGCGTTTACGTCATCAACTTCCGATAGGCGAGACACGACATACTTTTGCGATGGGGTTTTGATCGGGCCAGCTGCGATGCTCTTGTATAGCTTGCCAATCACCCTGTTCGAGGCCTTGTCTATGCGGTCGATGGTCCAAGCTGTTTTTCCCCGTAATAGCCCTGCTTTCTCCTGAGAGATGAGATCTTTCAGTTCTTGCCGCTTTTGCAACTGTTCAACGCCCTCTTTTGGGGTATCTACAACATCGAAAATTTCATTCAACTGTTTCATTCTCTTTATTAGAGGAAAAATTCTGTATACAAAGGCAACCAGTACCATGTACAACGGTACAATTAAGAACAGTTCTGAGATCATTTAGTTTTACCTTATCGCTTGTACCTCTTGCCAACGTTGTCATCTCTTTGTATTAGTCGCTTGTCGTCATCTCGGTTAAGTGCGATCTTGCTTTGTTTCACCGTGTAAATCTCGTGTTTCTTGTTCTGAAACAAGACTTGACCTCGATACACATTAACCCCATCATCCAAGCATCCCTTATAGTCATCAAACGATAGCGTCTTTTCCACCACACAATTTTTTTATCCCTTTACAACGCTTTCCCTCCAGAGCACCAAGCACCTTGTATGCGTACAGCTTAGCTCTCAAGGCAACAAACTTGGTCATGATCTGTCCACCTAGTTCGTCTTTCATCAAACCAATAACCTTCTTATTTTCCCCAATTGGTAGGGGTCTTGCGTCTTCTCGAGAGTAGTTGCTCGTATCAAACCTCCTCTCTACATCGCTGGCTATATCCTTGTAAAAATCTTCTGTCTTAGTGTAGTACACGAAGCTGTCCGTGTCCATGTAACATAACCGCACCTTACTTCCATACTCGGGTACCATGTAGTCGTAGTGGAACTCATACATGATCATCTTGGAAATATCCAATATAGCCTGACATAGGTTGACTGGCTTTTTCATCACTATCTCCGTCTTCCCCATCTCACATCCCATCAAGTTCTCAGAAAATTTTATGCCACTCTTGAAGTTGGGCTTCATGACTTGCTTACAGTAGATCTTTTAGTTGGTAACCAATTTCATATCCTTGTGATTTCGAATATTTTCCATCGTTTTTCCAAAGACTGAGTTGTTCATGAGCTTGAAGAAGTCCTTTTCAAACTCGTTAGTTGCTGCTGTCCTAAGCCTCGTATTGAGATGGATATAGGGCTTTAGCCAGGTGCTCTGTTTATACTGAAGTATCCGGTGTACCTTCGTTAAGACCAGGCCATGTTTCAATGTTTGATCTAGCGCTCTAATATAAACCACGTACTCCTTCTTCTTCTTGAAGTATGGTATCAACTTTTCAACTTTGAAAATCTTCATCTTCTGTGCAAGAAAGGGCAGCTCGTTATGTTGATTATGCAGCTCTTCAGGGTGGTCGATATCCACCTCTAAGAGATACCTATGCTTGTGTTCTTTCGCTAGTTTAGCAATGATTTGCGGCGTAAAGACTTCGACGTTTGATACCCACTTAAAGCCATGCGTGGGTAGCTTTTGACTCATCGCCCAGCCATACAGGTTGATCGCATCTAGGTACTGCAAATAAGATAACTCTTTGGTCGGGTCTTACTGATCTCCCATGTACTTGTTGTTTGCCTTTGCATAGCGATGTATGGCTTGGGTGATACCACCTCGAATACCCTTTTCAAACATTAACAACATATCAAAGTCTGCCAACAGTTCGAGGTCAACACCTGCATACTTCAGTGTCGCCTGCCACGCAAGACCCGAGGCTGTGTAGTAGTGTGCCGGATCGAGTTGGTAGCGCTCTAAACACGTCTCCCGAAAGGTTTCGAACACATATGCTAGCATTAGTACGTCTATCGCCAAATAGACGTCATGATAATCTCCAAGGGTCACTTACTTGATCACCATCTTCTGAGGTGATGCGGTTCCACACTTGATGAGCATGCTCGTAGTCGTCGTCGCTGATGGCTGCCATATTGAGCTTGCTGTAAAAAAGCTCTTGGGGTGGGAGCGACGTCTCTTCAAACTTTTCCCAGCTTTCCATGTACTCGTAGGGGTACACCCTCCATGCACCGCATCAGTTAAAACACATCTTCGTCTTGATAAAACCATCGGAGACTCTTACGTTGGTCGTCGCTTAAGTTCTTCGAGAGCTTGTCTAAACTAGAGGCCATAAATCGGCAAGAGTCATGGAAGCGGAGGCTGACCATCTTGCACACTTGTTTCTCGTTTTTATCTACGACCCCTGCTAATTTTACGGGAAATTTTCCGTTAAAGCTGATATATTTTTCCTTGTTCTCAGCGATGACTCCGATATCTTCCTTGTTAAACCTCTCCCCGAGCTCTCGAATGAACAGGTGTGCGTCGTATCCACTCAGGTTATGAAATACGACTGGGATGTGGCTCGGTATCTTGAACCTGATATTGCACTCATTATGGGCAGCACCTTGATACAGCCCCGTAAAAAGACAATGGTCTCTGATCTTGTGATTTTTAGGGTCTTCAAAGGCTTCAAGAAAATGTGTCATGTTTGCGCTACATGGTGCTGTCTCTGTAATACGTCCGTCAGCTCAATCATTGACTGCTGTGGATACGCTTCAAACAAGCGCTTAACTTCGCTTTCGATGTGGTCCACAAAAGTTTGCTAGCAGTCTTCACCTCGGTAGGCCTTAAGCGGATGTTGAACTTCTCCATATGCAAATTTGCTGTGCACACACCACCCTGACGGTACATGCTTGTTGATCTTCTCTGTATACGTCCGCTCTCCGTCATGCTCTGCTCCTGTTGATATTGGAGTGAGTAAACTCTCAAAGTCGGCGTACAGGATGAATGGTACCTTGAACTGGTTCTCTCCGTCATGGTATTGCAACCATCTTTCTTTCTGCGTCGGCATCCTTATTTTTACAGCTTCATGGTCTATACAGTACTCAAAGTGCTTATATCTCGCTTCGATGGCTGTAAACCCTTGTAGGCAGTTAACGCAAAAGTGCTTCGCCCCATAATCTTTAGATGTTAAACTACCCAGGAGCTTTGACATGCTTTTTATACATGTGTAGTGACATTTTGCACCGTCGGCAATTAGTAGCAAATTGGCAACCTGGCTTCGTCTAGCATTGTAATCCCGATCGCCTTACTATATAGATCTTACTATCGTTCGTAGCCAGTACATTCACTGCAATATGTGGGTTGTTTTTCTCAAACTTTGAGATCTTGTTGATCGCCACTGGAAACTCCAACCCACCCCAGTTGCATCGATTTTCGTATGACCTCAGTATTGATACTCGCCCTATATCTCTAGTAAACTCCTCGTGGTGTAACGCAGTGACGATTGCCCATTTAAAGCACTCTGTGTCCTTGTTCTTTGGATTAATCACTGCTTTCTTTAGAGCGATCCATTTTGGTAGCTCTAAGTATCAGCTACCTCGTGTTAACAGTAGCTTATGAAAGCTGACGTCTGTGTGCATTACGCTGTCTAATGAGAACCCGCTCTTTGGTAGTGCAGGATTCTTAACCTGCGTCTTGATATGTGGAAACGCACCGCTTACTATCTCTTCGATGTGCGAGCCTTGATGGACCACCACCATTTTACTGTTAAACGCCTTTTCTACGATGATGGGTTCAGGTTGAACCTCGCTACTTCTTTCCGTCACTTAATCCACATGGTAAGTTGGATTATCGCAGAGTCCATTTCGACGACTTTTTTATTAATGAGATTACTGGCATGGGCTCTGATTGCTTTAAATAGCTGTCAATATCGGTCTTACCGATAATGACTTATGCAAGGTGTCAAATATACTCTCTGCAATTATGTTTGCTGATGATACAAACCTATTTTTCTCACATAG
>JAUCNQ010190765.1:0-14530 GCA_032352715.1 Bougainvillia muscus
TTGTAACACGTAAGTGTTACAATAACACTTCATCTGAGGTGAAAATTATTAGGAATAAAGCGAATTGTGAAGCGAATGTAAGCGAATTTTTGAGACGAATCCTAAGGGACCATTCACAAAATTCGTATAGAACCTCGGATCAAATACCTTCATGCAGGAGTTTCTTTTGTGCATACATACATACCTAATTATGCACAAAGACACTTCTTCTGTGATGAAAATGTTACATACCGATCGATTTAAAAAATATCTCAATCCACTACCCCATTCAATATAACACATTCCATCAAAATATGCAGCTATACATGACGGATTTGCAAATACATTATCATTTTCCACGAACTCATATTCAGCTAATGCACGTGCACGTTTTACACTTAATAAGCGATATTGGTCCAATGACATTTTAGCGTAATCATTATAGTTTAAACCAGTATTAAATAGCGGATCTTTTTCTAATGTTGCAAACATTTTGTCCATAGAAGATGTGTAACCTTCACTTGATATGTAAGCACGTAATTTTCGACGAATCATAGTGGATGGTCTTAAAGGCATTTTTTGTTTTACTACAATTAAATAAAAGGGTCCGTCCACAAAAATTCGTATAGAAATACCATTTTCATCACAGGAGAAGTATTTTTTGCATAATAAGTATGCACAAAAACACTCTTTCTGTATGAAAATTAATACGAATTTGATACGAAGTTTGGGGACGGTCCCTAAAGGCTCTTCTTAGAAATTCAAGTTACAAATCCGTTTCCTTCATATTAATTTTCATTCTAAAGAAGTGTCTTTGTGCATACTTTGTATGCACAAAAACACTATTTCTGAGATGAAAATAAAGCGATTTGTGAAAAAAAATAATTAAGAATAAAACCTACAAGCTTTCCTGGGTAGACCGCTTTCGTTGCATTTCGCTTGGTCTACCACCACTTCACGGTATATTTTGAGGCCGTTTTTGTAAAATGTCGCTTCGAATATTCCCGTTAGTTATCTCCAATGCGAATGCGTGAGCTTTACGGTCTATTTAGGTAGGTTAACAAACTACATGTTTTCCTTTAATGCTATTATCACACAACTTGCAGAAATCTGGAGTGAAATGAACTTTCCATGCAGTGTAATGCAAATTAAAGTTACTACAGAATATGTCAAAACATATTTCTTAACCTATACATACAAGTTGATATCTTAGACACTGGCATAGTTACAGTAAGTTACCTATTAATTATTATTATTTTTTCCACAACCAAAAACAAAACAAAACTATTATATATGCACACTAGATTAACTTGAATAGTTTCGATAAAATATTCACATGTCCTTTAACAAACATTAAACAATTACTACATGATTCATTTTGTTTTCGTTATTAAGTTTATTTCGAATTTAATTACTAGGTAGAAAGGTATTAGGGAGCTTAAGCACATGGTTTCTTTGTTTAGCCTTAAGCACATGGTTAGCCTTTGTGCATATAGGCTACTTGCATTCCATCCTGCAGGATGGAATGCAAGTAGCCTATATACACAAAGGTAAATATCACGTTGCCGTCGTAGATTAGACTGTGCTAAAGCTCCCTACTGTATAAGAACTTCATTACACATGACTTTCAAACTGTAATGCGTTTAAATTCTTGCTAAATTGTAATATGGATGATGCAAGAGCATGGTTTATTATGTCACCACTTTAAGGCAGAAAATCAATTTTTCCCTTATAAGAAGTTGTTGATCTTAGGGTCCATTTCAATAATTCACCTAATGAATTCGCTTCATTAATCTTCAATATTCAGTTCAATATACAGTTCGACTTAACGAATGTTCGAGTTAAGCGAAGTTCCCGTTAAGCCGAATTCTGGCAAAAATAAGACATTGGTTCGAGTTAAGGGGAGTTTTTTCCTGATTAGAAAATAATAAATGCACTGTGATACCGTTGTGGCAGAATATACAGTGATGAGCAAATATATGTCTGTTTTACGTCATGTTTTGTGATTTCCTTTCCCCGAGTAAAAAGTTCGAGTTATCCGAAGAAATAAGCCGTAGGGGGGGGGGGACAAAAATAGGACAAAATATGGTTCGAGATAAGGAATGTTCGAGTTATCCGAGGTTCGACTTAACGAGTAGTTTTAGCAAGGAAGTACCTGGGAAGGTTCAAGGGACCGAAGGAATTAGTTCGAGATAACAAAAGTTCGAGTTATCCGGTGTTCGAGTTACCGGAATTATACTGCATAAAATAAGCAAACGGAAAAGAGAATTGTACGTATTTATCCTTAGATATCAAATACTGTATTGAAAAAAAGAAGTTAAACAGCTATATTAGCCTTTCCTTCCAAAAAACGCCGCTTTCCCGTGTGACTTTTCTAATTACCGTCGCATTTGAGCGTTTAGCGTTTATTAGAGAGTGGCGTTTATTTCACAGCACCTTTTCCAAATGAGGCGTTTATTGGAGGGCGTCGCTTATAAGAGGGCGGCGTTTTAAAGAGGAAATATGGTAAAAGAAGTGAGTTCACTGCAACTATCATCAGAATACTATTAATGTGCAAGAATGTTTATTTAAAAGTTTAAAAGGAATAGTCATATAATTAAATAATCATACCACTAGAAACCCTTTTTTAGTGAGGCGTGTTCTTATTCTTAGTGATTTAGATATATCGTTTATGGCAATACGATTTAGATATCGTTTTGGGGGACTGTCGAAACGACGTCTTTCATTTGATGCACGTTGTTAAGAAATGTTTTGATACCTCTTTCCACAAATCGTGACGAATCCACTGTCAAGAAATGCAGTTTACTAACTGAATATTGGAAACGATACGAAAAATACGATTGGTTTGTGTAAAGACCAGTACAATTAAGTAATGTTCTAGCATAAAACTACTGAAGTTGCTGTTAGACTCCACTAAAAGTGTACACCAGGGTGGGATCCAGGAGTAGGAAAACACCTGCGAAGAAGTGTAAAACAATTAAAATTTCTTTGTAATTTTAATTGTTTTACACTTCTTCGTAGGTACTTGCCTACTATTTTCAAGCTCTGGATCCGCCACTGTACACATTCTACATATAAATTAATATTATTCTGATGATAGTCGCAGTGAACAACTGAAACGCCATAACATATTCAGACATTTATAATATCTAATAAAATAAAAAAAACTGTTAAAAGATGTCTTAAAGCAAATTTCGGGATGATTACTCTATTAAAATACCTTCTGGCTTAGGGACAGTCCAGGAAATTCGTATGGGAATTCGTGTGAAATTTCATTGAGAAGATTGTCTTTGTGTATACTTAGTATGTACAAAGACACTTCTTCTGAATGAGAGTTCATACAAACATCCATATGAATTTTGTGGATGATCTCTTAAATTCGCTTCACAATTTGCTTCATTTTCACCTTAGATGATGTGTTATTGTAACACGTAAGTGTTACAATAACACTTCATCTTAGGTGAAAATTATTAGGAATGAAACGAATTGTTAAGCGAATTTAAGCGAATTTTTGAGACGATCTCTTAATACTGTTGTTCTTTTTTTTTATCAAAAAGAGTTGAATTACAAATAAACAGGGAGCACACGATCCAAAAATTGGTTGGGTATATAGTTAAATCGGACTGAACTAAAACGAAGAAAGACCTATTAATTTACGGACAAGAAATAACTGACAAAAATTTACGACATATGTTATAAAATGTTCAACATGAAATATTTATTTGGACGTATTATAAAAAAAATGTGCATCCAATTTTAGAGACCGAAATATATGTACCATTTTCATCACAGAAGAAGGATCTTTGTGCATACTAAGTATGCAAACAAAGACACTTGAAGAAGTGTCTTTGTTTGTTCCTTAATGAAAATTGATATGAATATACCTATCCGCCATGTACGTCCGTCATTATGGATTTTTGAGCATTCCATTTTATCATAAATGGTTTGGATATTTGGATTTCTGGTTGAAAAATGAACAAATCTTAAAAAGGTTAAGTTGGGAGCTTTGCCAGAAAAAAAGTTAGAGTAATTTGAAAATCAAAAATATATGTAGGGCTTAACAATAAAAATGTTTAGATGGGTAACTTCACCCCTTTAAACAATTTTACGGCTAAACTCTGCATATATTTTTGATTTTTATTTTGCTATAAGTTTTGTTCAAGTGAAGCTCAAAATTTGAGAAACTCATTCTTCGTCGCTGAATCCAAATATGAGCAACATTTTAACTGAAAATGCAAGTCTTAAAAAATCTATAATGACAGACATACATGTCGGATAGGTTTATTCCCATACGAATATTGGCAGACTGTCCCTAAAGTCATTTCGTCTGTACCTCCGTAGACAATTACAGACAAAAACAGACTGCTATCATGGACATGTAAACGTTAAAATTTATGAAAATTAAATGGTCATACATGCCTTAACAATCCTGAAGCATTTTGCTTCAGGATTGTTAAAGCGTGTGTGACCATTTTCGAGATAAGTGATTATGAAAACAGGAAAATCTTCGTTAATTATAATCGAGGCATAAAAATAATAACAGCAGAGAGAAGGCAATGAATGTATGAATTATAATCCTCCACTTTTAGGTACTTTCCACAGTTCGCATCACAAGTCTTACTATTTTCATTTCCAAATTATGCACCAAGGACACTACGAATACAAACACTGCGAATGAAAATTGATATGATTTCTAATAAATAATTTCTGGACAGTCTCTAAATCTAATTGTAGCTCATTCAGTGCCGCATGTCGCTGTTATTACCAATCATTGTATGATTTATGCTGTGTTTGTAGCAGAAATGAAACAATGATTAGTCATCACTTACATTTTCGGCACTGAACGAAGCATTGCTTCTTTTTCAGCACCATTAGCAGTTTAAGGGATATGACATGACAGACGTACAATAAACGAATACTCCTTAACCCTATTCAACATGGGCTTTTTTTACCTTTGTATGGATGGGGGGGGGGTCAATTTGGCCCGCAGTTAGATTTTTCTGTATACCTTTAGAACCATTCACTCTTATGAACCCAAATTTGGTACAGATGATCCTTGACCTCTCTGCAATAAATATTACGTTTATGACGTCATTATGACGTCTTTATTTCTTGTTATGACGTCATAAGTTAGTCACGTTGACTCAAAAATTGATATTTATGTATCTATTTATAGATCAAATATTGTTGGTATACATTATGTTTCTTTGAAATTTCTAAACATAATCTGTATCCTAAATCACTAAAATGCCCAAATACGGTCAGTTTAAAAATATAAGTAATGTTAGGAGAATTTGTTAATTGATCAAACATGAGAGCAAATTTTACTGAAATGTTTGGATAAATTTTTGGATATTTATGTATAAATTAATGTTTTTGTGTACTTTATGGGTATTAATGTTTTTGTGTACTTTATGGGTAAATATGTCTCTTTATGTCCCTAAATAGTAATATGTGTCTCTAAATAACTCTACATAATGTAATTCTGCACATTTCACTCCTCAATATATCTGGTCTCTAAAATCAAATATCTGGTCTGTATTAGCATTCCTGGTCTGTAAATTAACCCATAATGACTGGAAACCGAATTAGTGTCAATACAGTCTCAATATTCAAAATTACTAACTTTATCAATAAAATGACAAGAAAGATAATGAAAAGTCTATTTTTAAAATTCTTACGCCCTGGTCAAAAGATGCTGACACCTGTGAAAATGGGGCGTGACGAATTTTTTTTTGCAAGTTTTGGAAACCTAAGTAAATTTTAGGAAAAGTAACAAAATTTCAGCTAATTTGCACAAACCAATCAAAAGATATTCAAAATCGAAATTGCTGTCGGCCAATTTGACCCCCTCCCCCATGTTGAATAGGGTTAAAGAAGCTAACGATTAGTTTGTAAAAAACCTCTCATTTATCGATGACAGAGGAAAGTTTATCTCTCCATTATTACTGGAGGATCTAAACAGAAGTATAGGGAGCAGAAAAAAAATCAATGCTGCTCGATAAAATCAGACATGGTAAGCTACGAAACATTTATATACCAAATATTTATCTAGGCACAACTTCTGGCGACTTAAACAGGAAACGATGGTAGAGCTTAAAGACTTTATACGAGAGGAACTCGTAGCATGAAGAGTTACAAAGCATACTCCTTGCCCTGAAGACATGAAGAATGATTATTTGCTGTCAGAAGTTATGCTTTTTGAGGGAGTAACTTCAAAGTAAATCTAAAATTATCGAAATATTTTTACAAAACTCGTTCACAGGACATAAATTTACGTAAATAAACAAAAAACTTATTCAAATCTCCCAAGAGAACCGCGAAACACGTGATAAAATCACTGTCAAAATCACAAAATAATGTTAGTGATAATAAGTATGAACCTTTATACAAAGAAGAGAATAACAACAATGAAAAAGAGAATAATGATATAGAGTTTATTGTTGGTAACCATGACAACGTAACGAGCGGAAAGAGTTCCAACAGAAAAAGCAATAAAACTGGAACATTGGATAATAAAAACCAAAATAACAACACTGCGGAAAGTAATTCAAGTAATGTTAGTCAAATTGATACTATATCTAGGGAGACAACCAGTCCTGTTAAAGGTTTAATTTTTTTATTTATTGATTTATTTTTTATATTTTTTTGAGTTTATTTTACCCAGGCTAAAGGTATGACAGGTTAAGCTGATATGGGCCTGTTTGTGGAATGTATCCCTCATATTTCAAGGCACCACGCTGGTATGTACTTGACTGATATACGCTGATTTTCAATTTATATTTCAAATGCATACATATATCTCTTGGTGGGATTCGAACATGCAGCGTTTATCACCCATGTATTACCAGTACACCGTCTTACCAAGTGAGCAATCCTCCTCTAATGACCTTTCTTCTTCAACTGGAATTACTAAATTCGTGATTCAACATGGGCTAGATTCACTTCTCTCTCACACCCGACGCGTTATAAATCAGATGCTGGTCGATGCATTGATCTCATTTTCACAAATAGTAAAAGCTACTTTCAAAATAGCTTTTGTTGCTAGACAGGAATCAGCGATCACCACCATCTAATTTATACAATGCTCTTAGATAAAACTCTTAGAAGTACCATAATGAAAAGATCCCGGTTGAAGAACAAGGAAAACAAATCTAGGAAACAAGAAGATATAAGACTGTACAAAAAACAAACGCAATTATGCCGTAAGTGTAAACAATTCGTGTAAAAAGGTATTTTTTAGAAGTGTCGGTACTGGCAGTAAAATTGAAAGTAAATTTTTCTGGGATGCATGTAAACCATTCTTCTCAGACAAATCTGCTGCTGTACCAACAACAGAGTATTTATGCAACATGAAAGTCAAATAATATATAACGAGCATGAGATAGCATGCGCATTTAACAAATATTTCGTTAACATTGCTAGAAATCTCAATATTGCTAAAATAAGCAATGAGGCTGCTAAATGTGCAGACTCAAACGAGATTATTGATAAATTCAAAACGCATCCTAGCATTGTAAAATTCTCGCTGCATTCTTCTTGTGGTAATATGTTTTCTCTGTCTCATGTACAGATATAAAGTTCTCATGGGTCGGGATGCCACAAAGGCAACTAGTGTTTCAATCCCAACAAACATCCTTAAGTTAGTAGCTATGGATATCTGCATCCCTCTAACATCATGCATCAATACTTGCATTGATAAAGATATATTTCCTCGTCAACTTATTTTGGCGGATGTATTACCTGTGCACAAGGGAAAAGAAAGCTTTCTGAAAGAAAATTATAGTCCAATCGGTACTTTGCCATCTCTTTCTAAAGTATTTGAAAAGGTTCTCTCTAAGCAGGTCACGTCTTTTAAGGAGAGCAAATTCTCTGACGTGTTATGTGGTTTTAGGGCAAAACATGGTACTCAGCACGCGCTTTTCAGATTAATCAAAAAGTGGCAAACTATTCTTGATAAATCTGGCTGTGTGAGGAAACATTTTAATGGATCATTCGACACTCTTCTACTCGAACTTCTACTGGAAAAGATGGCGACATACGGTTTCTCACTGAAATCGCTTAAATTAATAAGTAGCTATCTTAGTGGTCGATTACAACGGAATAAGGTTGGATCAACTTTTAGTGAGTGGCTAGATGTTTGACTTGGAGTACCACAAGGATCAATCCTAGGTCCTCTTCTGTTTAATATCTTCATTAAAGACTTTATTTTGTTTATCGAGTCGTGTGACATATGTAGTTTTGCTGATGACAACACCTTGTCAAATTGTTCGAATTCCGTAAACAAAGTCACCCAATCTCTTTAAAAAGATCTTAATAGTGCTCTTAAAAGGTTCTTTGATAACCAGATGGTAACCAATCCAAACAAATTCCAGGTGATTCTTTTTGGGTGTTCCGAATTCTTCAAATTACGGCATTGAGATAAATGGAAATTTAGGGTACCCTGGGGACGGGGTAAACCTACGGGGTAAACCTACTAAATTTTTAGCAAATCTATTGCAAATCGAAAAATTAGTTTCCTTTGTCGTTTTAGGAAATTTGTTAATATAGATCAAGCCATAGCTCTCAGTAATGCCTATATTATTTTGTCACATTTTTCAAACTGCTCCATTATACGGATGAGTCAACTTATAGATAAAACACATAACCATTGCCTAAGAGCTCTGTATGGTTATTCAGGTCTGAGTCTCCACGATATGTTAAATATCTTTAAGACTTAATCAATTCATCGCACTAACTTAAATCAACTCTTAGTCGAGGTGTATAAATCAGTCAACAATCTAAATCCTGGTTTAATGCGAAAGTTCTTTCCAACAAAATCTATGACGTACTCCCTTACTTCCTCAAGCCTGCTTAAATTACCCAAAGTGAACAAAATTAAGTGCGGATTAAACTCTATGCTCTTCCGTTGTTGCATTTTGTGGAATGGTCTTCCTAACAGTGTGAAAAACGCATCCAGCGTTCCACAATTCAAAAGCATAATATCCGCGATTGAATTATCCTGCAGCTGCAAACTCTCCAAATAATTTAAATAAATAAACAAATAAATAACTGCAAGTTATTTTAGATATTTTGTTGGTTTGAATTAGTTATTGTAAATATGCCGTGTGTTATTACCAACTTGAAATAAATGTTAATAAATAATAAAAAATATAGAGTCATTTCTAAACAATTCATTGCCAATGTATCACCTTCAGCATCAGAAAAAGCAACGTAAAATTTAGCATAGACTTAGTTCTTTGCGAGCTTGGGAAGAAATACAATAAATTCCAAAGCAGCTACTACGATGATACCCTTCTGTTACCAGAATGATAGGTACCATGGTCATTTTACATAGGTCATTTTATATTTCGTCCAATTCTACCAACAACAATTATCAAGAAATCTTAGTAACAAGAGATATGCTATTGTTTTAGACATGCGTATTAAGGTTTACGACGTTCAAGTGTTTCGTAAAGGACAAAGAAAAATTTGTTGCCGCAGCCCTATTTTCAAAATCCATTGGAGTTCTCAATCGTGCCAGTATACTCACGACATTTAGTGTTTAGCTAGAAAAAGAGGATTTTGTTCTATTTAAGTCATCTTACGTACTTACACTACTGTATCAAAAAAATACTCACACAATTTCTAAGTCACTGAGTATAAGACATATTATAGATAAAGGACCTTGTAAGAGACCGTCCCAAACAAATCGTATCTTAATACGAACCTTTTTCATCACCGAAGAAGTGTTAAAAGCAAGTATAGACAGACGTATAGGAAGTTTGGATTTCTCCTATGACAAGAATTTCATATTTATTAACGATAAAAGCAATAATTTACTACAGGAGGATATTACTGAAAGGATAGAGATCACAAAGGAAGAGAAAGAAGGAATGAACGACAGAGACGTGGTAAGCACTGCTAGTTTTATCGATCATAAAATTGTGAAAATCGGACTTCGCAAGTGTAAAGATCAAATAATGACTGAACTTAAGGACTTCATTCGCAAAGAAGTATCTGGGAGTATTGTAACCAGGCCTTCATCAATATCCAACGATGTGAATGTGGAATATTTACTTGGTGAGTTAAATCTTTTTGAGAGAGGAATTGCTAAGTAAAAGAAGGATTATTGAGATGTTTTAAAGAATTCAACGTTGCATGACGGAGTTAAAACTCCCTCACAAGACACAGATTTTAATTTTAATTTGGCAACACATAGTAAAAACGGAGATAATTACCATTCTCCCAAGCGTACAGTTCGACATAATAATATTTCGTCTCTAATAGCAACAATAAAAGCTTTTATCTCAGAAAACAAATCTGATTCATTGTTCATCGAAAATAACCATAGTAACGTTAATTATGATGACAATCCGATTGCAAATAACCATGACAACGTGACCCAAAGGAATAAAATATCAAAAAAGAAACACAATAACACCGAAATACAGAAAAACGACGACAATAACAAAAAAGAAAATCAACTTTCCGAAAACATTCGTAAGACGACAAATTTCAAATAGGAGAAAAATGTTATTTCAATCATCTGAGACTCTATTATAAAGGAACTGAAAGGACACGACTTAACAACGGAAACACGTCATTGTGAAATCATTCTTGGGAGCAAAGACTAATTGGATGAAACGCTACATGATACCGACTATTGAACATAAACCAAACGTCTTAATTATGCATTGTGGAACTAACGATCTGAAGTCCGATCATAGATCATTCGAACATCGATTGAAAGACTCACTTGAACAGGAGCAAAATTCATCCAAACTTGAAAGGTACTAGCTTGCTTAAAAAAAACATCAGAGTTGTATTGGAAAATTGACTGCCTTTCCAGGATGTATGTTTCAACATCTCTCTGGGTGGAATCATCTGAATTATTTGAATGTGAGGAAACTGGTAACCAAGATAAGAGTGGTCATAACAAACATCGTGTAGCAAAATTGCTCTCATCTAAGTTTAAGCGCCTAAGTCTGTTATGTTCGCTTGTCTAAATATTAACTCAGTAAGAAACAAAATACATGAGTTGAATGAATTGATCGGTAAATCAGTTGATATCTTAAGTATTTCTGAAACAAAGCTCGATTACTCTTTTCCTGAAAATCAATTTCTGTAGAACGCTGTTCTAAGCCTTATAGACTTGATATAACTGCTACGTTTGGTGGTTTGTTATCATATGTCAATGCAGAAATTCCATCAAGACGCTTAATGAATTTCCCACTGCCAGATGATATACAAGCTATAATTGTTGAAGTTAATCTTAGAAAACGAAAGTAGCTATATATATCTATTTATAGACCTCCGATGCAAAAAATTAATTATTTTCTAGATCAAATTTCTTCGCTACTCGAATTTTATGAAAGTAAACATTCGAATTTGTTAATAATAGGTGATTTCAACGAGCTAACTTCTTCAACTGGGATCAGTAATTTCATGATTCAACATGGACTCGACTCTCTTCTATCTAGGGGGGGGCCCCCCCCATGCTTTAAATCGGATGCTGTTCGGCAAATTGACCTCATTCTCCCAAACAGTAAAAACTACCTGCAAAATAGCAGTTCTTGTGAGACTGGGATCAGTGATCACGATCATTTGATTTCCACCATGTTGAGGCAAACCTTTACTCATCTGCCACCACAAAGAGACTTTAGTGCTGTTACAAACATTTTAATGAGAACACGTTTCGAGACAACCTGGTGGCAAAAATAGGATATTGCGCATCTGGCAACTTCACTTCATTTCACGATGTTTTGTCGGAGGTTTTAGATGTATATGCTCCTTACAAGGTGAAAATGTTACGTGGAAACCACCAACCATATTTGAACAATGCCCTCAGATGAGCTATTATGATAAGATTCCTGTTGAAGAACCCAGCAAGTAAAACTAGAAACCCTAGTGATCTGATTTTATATAAAAGGCAAAGGAACTACGTTGTAAATTTAAATAGATATTGTAAAAAAGAATTTTTAGGAATGTTGAAGCCAACACTGGAGACAGCAGTAAATCCTTCTGGGATACCTGTAAGCCATTTTTTTAAAAACAAGATGAAATAATATCTGAAGAGTACCAAGTGGCCTGTGAATTCAAAAAGTACTTTAAAAACGTTGCAAGCAATCTCTGCATAGCAAATATAAACAGTGAAGTTAATGACCGCACAGGCCTGAACAGGGCGATTGCTAAATATAATAATCCCCCAAGTATTGTGAAAATTAGGCAATTAACTTAAATTAACTTGTATTAACTCATCCATTGATAATGAAATATTTCTGGATAAATTTGTTTTAGCTAAAGGAAAGGATACTTTCCTCAAGGAAAACTACAATCCAATCAGTATTTTACAAGCCTTTTCTAAGTTTTTTGAAAAGGTGCTATACAAACAGGTCTTATCTTTTATGTCGAAAAAAATTCTCTAAAGTACTTTGTGGTTTCAGGCCAAACACACAGCACTCAACATGCCCTTTTCAGTTTTCTTCAAAAGTGGCAATGTACTCTCGATAACACTGGTGTAGTCGATACGATCTTAATGCACTTATCTAAGGCGTTCGATACTGTACCACACGATCTTCTCTTAGCAAAGATGGAAGAATATGGCTTTTTATTACAGTCCTTAGGACTCATAAGAAGCTTTTTAGCTTTTATTAAGTCTCTCTTACCTTTTAATATCTTTATCAATGACCTCGCGTTATTTATTGTGTTTTGTGAGCTATGTCATTATGCAAATGACAACACATTGCACAATAGTTCGGATTCTCTTGAAAAAGTTATTGAAAGACTTCAAAAGGATCTAAAGAACGCTCTGCAATGGTTTTATAATAATCGATTGGTTGTCAACCCAGACAAATTCCAGGTTTTGATACTGGGCGTCCCATATTCGACAAATTATGGAATTGACATCAATCGAGAGTTTGTTCAGTCAAGTAATTCCGTCAAACTTCTTGGTGTTCGGATTGACAACAAATTGAATTTTGAACACCCTATTAAGAATATTTTCTCTCTTGCCAATAGAATGATAAGCTGTCTCTATCGTGTCAGAAAGTTCGTAAGCGTAGACCAATCCAGAGTTCTAAGCAACGCCTAAATTTTGTCACATTTCGGATACTGCTCATTCATCTGGATGTTCTGCAGTAAAGCAATGGATCAACTTATAGACAGAACACATTAATACTAGTATGGTGAATTGTTTCGTTTTCGGAAATTTTAAGCAGTTCACTCAGACATAAATTTAAGACTTTCTTGTAGAGGTGTACAAATCGTTATATGGTCTAAACCCGAACTTCATGGGTCAATTCTTGCAATCAAAACTGGTTTCTTACTCCTTTCGTTCATCAAATCTTGTGTCATTGCACGAACTGTAAGATATGGCACTAACTCTTTCCATTTTCGTAGCTGTATTTTGTGGAATAGACTCCCAGATATTGTCAAGAACGCTTCCAATGTACAAATCTTTAAGTCTAAGATATCTGAGATAGACATAACCTGCAGTTGTAGACTTTAAATTTTATATTTAAAATTTATAATTTTTAGTAGTAAACTTAGTCGGTTTAAATTAGTGTAAACTAGGATCATACCAACTTGAAATAAATGAATAATAATACTGATACTGATACTGATACTGATACTGATACTGATACTGATACTGATACTGATACTGATACTGATAATATCAGACATGATAGTTCTGAATAATAGCCTCTAATCTGGGAATTATATTGTATACCTGTGATGTAGTCAGAACAAGCAAAATAGATTGATACTACTTGCTGCAAAATTTCAATAAGATCGGGTTATTGTAATATCATTATTCCAAAAGTCCATGTGATTTTCATGCACCCCAAGGCAGTCACAACAGAAGACTAAAACTTTTGGTTTTCCATCTATTTTTGACTGAGATTTTTATTCACCTTTCATAAGATCTCATTGTCATGTTTGCAGTGATTTCTCAATCAAACTCGTCTTGACCATAAGACACATTTACAATAAGTAATTTAACTCTGTTTCCCCTAGGCTCTCGTGAGAACTTGTTTCCCAATGGGAGGCAGAAGAGATATCTGCTAAAGCATAGTTCTTCAAAAGTAATTAAAAAGATTCTGACAGCGTGGTTGGGCATACTTGCATACTTTTCCCCAGAGGAAATAGGGCTAACATCAAGTATTTCTTGGACAGTAAAACTGTGTATGTTGTAAAGATAACATTTAATTTAACACTTCCAATTCCAATCGCTTCCAGGATATTATATCACTAAATGGCGTTATTTTTCAAGACCAAAGTCGCATATGTACGCAATAAGTAGCAATAAGCACAACGGGTGCAAAATCGAAAGTCAGACAAAAACACAAAAACAGAAGCCTAAGCCGAATTGAGAATGTTTTTTTTTAATTGCTTAACCCATAAAGACTGGGCTTTTTGGCTCTGTCAAAGACTTGGTGGGTTGGGGCAATTTAGGTTGATTTTTCTAGGAACCATTAAATCCAAATGGCTCCACTTTATTCTGAATAAACCATTGTACAACACATTAACAAAAGAGATGTTAAAATTTTACCATATTTGGAAATATATT